>JAPYXV010000303.1:807-15314 GCA_028533065.1 Trachops cirrhosus
TAATAGGACAACTGTAATAGCATAATCAATAAAATATATTAAAAAAAAAAAAAAAACAAGGAACATGTATAAAGGACCCATGGACAAAGACAATGGGGGGGCAGGAGAATTGAATATAGAAGGTGGAGGGTGGGTAGGGCAGGGGAGAGTAATTGGGGGAAAATGGGGACAACTGTACTTGAACAACAATAAAAAATTAAAAAAAAAAATGTCTATTAAAACTATAGCTTTATCTCCTTTTTGGTATACATTCTTAGCAATCCAGGAATAAAGGGAAACTCTCCAACCTGAGATGGGAAAAAAATCCAAGAAATTTACAGCAAATGTAACACTACACAGTGAAGACACTAAAAGCCTCACAATTAAAATCAGGAACAGTCAGACAATGTAACCCTAGCCTACGCAACTAAATAATAAAAAAGAAACATTCATAGAACTGTTGGAAAAGAAATAAGGGTCAAAGCTAACATTACTCATGAATTAGATATGAACATCCGCCTAAAAGATCTAGGAGAATCGACTGAAAAACTAGTATGACAGGTCATCGAGTAGGCTGAATATACAATCAATGTATAATCAATGACCTTCCAATACACCAGCAAAGACCAATGAGAGACAGAAGCAACACAGCAGCAGCAGCAAAAACCACAAAAATACCCAGAAATTAATAAAAAACGTACAAGACCTTAATGGTAAACCGGCGCAAGACAAAACAGATCTGAGCAAGTCTTAAGTATAGGAAAACTCGCATTTTCAAGATGTCAATTCTTCCGAAACTAACACGGAAAGTCTACAGAAGCCAACAGAACCCCATATAACTTTTCTTCAGACTAGGTAAGCGCATTCTACCATTCACACAAATGCATACAAGACCAACAAGAGCCAAGACTAATTTTTTAAAGGCGGCAAGATTTGTTCTACCCGTTATCACGGTTTATTACATACAAAATACAGCAAGTAAAACAGTGAGCATGGTTGGAGAAACACACAAGCAGCAGACGCAGACGAAGAGGACAGGACGGAGCCCTAAGGACGTCTCATACGCGCGGACGGGCCCGGCACAGGACCGAGGCTGCACTGTGAGACCGAGGGCAAGAATGGACAATTCAGCGACTCGCATACAGACAACTGGCCAGGCACATAAAAATGAAAGAAGGACAACATGAAAAAGGAATTACACTTAAACACTTCACAATGAAAGAGACAGAACGAACACTGGGGTGAGCAAGGATTTCTTAAGGAAAAAAAAAAGGGGAAGAATGATACATGACTACACCAGTATCTAAAACCCTCATGACACTGAGTTGTTGAGACAGAAGGACAAGCCCACCAGGCTCAAGGGGCACAGCGTTCACTCACAGGAAGACAGGAGAGAGAGACTACGCGAGATCCGGCCCCTCGAAATCCACCGGTGCCCGAGACAGCGGGTCCACTCTGCAGCCCATGTGGTGTGGGCGGTGTGGATTCACCGCACACTTCCTGCTGCCCTGGAAAGACCTCGGCCCCCTGCAGGTGGGGCTGAAATTCAGAAAGCAGGGCTGGTCCTGGGGCAGCTGGCAAGGCATGCAAGCACAACAAAGGGCTTCCGTGAAGCAGCCGACAGGGAAGGACAGTCCCCTCACAAGGCGAAGGCCCAGCACAGGCTGTGGGGGCTCCTGATCTCTCAGCAGGGACTTCCCCGCTCAAGGCCACTCCCTTGAGCCTGCGCCCCACCGCCTCTGCCAACAGCAACCACCACATGCTGGGTTCAAAAGAACTTCCTAGATACAACTGTAGAAAAAAACTAAAATCATACGTGTGTGTCTGTGTTTGATGGACACAGAAGTTCTCACAGGAACTCAATGTGGCCTAGACGGATTCACAAAAACTGACTGATGGGGCACAGGTAGGGAATAGTAGTTAAAGGAGGTTTTACTTTACTTTATCCGTAGTAATTTCTTTTTATTTATTTTTTCTACCCCCACCCAAGGACACGCTTACTGATTTTAGAGAGAGGGGAAGGGAAGAAGAGACAGAGAGAAACACAAGTTGCCTCCCACATGCACCCCAACGGGGACCCAACAGCAACCAGGCATACGCCCTGACTGGGAATTGAACTGGCGACCTTTCAGTTTACAAGACAACGCTCCAACCGACTGAGCCACACGGACCGGGGCAGTAGTAAAATGATTTTTTAACAGGGAATTTATGTTCTAGGTCTCTCCGTTTTTTTAAATTCAAGTGCACACAGAAAGTGAAGAATGCAAATACACCAAAATGTTAGACGTGCTACCCCTGTGTGTGATTTTTCTTCATATTTTATATTTGTATTTTCTTTATATTTTTGTCATTTCCCAGTTTCCTAACATAAAAATTAAAGTAAAAGGCAAGTTTTAGAAACTATAGTTACGGGCCCTGGCAGGTGTGGCTCAGTGGACTGAGTGCCGGCCTGCAAACCGAAGGGCCGCCAGTTGGATTCCCGCTCAGGGCACGGGCCTGGGATGCAGGCAGGGTCCCTGGTTAGGGCCGTGTGAGAGGCAACCCTATCTCTCCCATATTGATGTTTCTCTCCCCTTCTTTCTCCCTCCCTTCCGCTCTCTCTAAATATAAATAAATAAAATTTTTTAAAGAAAAAGAAATAAAAAGATGTTAAAAGAAAGCAAAAATCTACAAAGTGTGAGACGGACAAGCAGGCACCTGCCCCAAAGCGCGCAAGTCTCAGATGAGGGTCATCCCGCCCGAAACGGTGGCGCCCGCCATCCCTCTCTCCTGGGGAGCACATGTAAAGAAACCAGGACCTTCACCCACGGCACAAACCAACAGCTGTCCTCTTCCACATTCCGTGCAAAACGATGGGTGGCCATCGGCCCCTGGACTCAGCAAGTGCTGCCAGGACCCACCAGGAAGAGATGACCGAAACTGCGACAGGAAGAAGGCTGCCCAGAAAGCAGGCCACCAGCCAGACGCCAGGAGAAACTCCCGTGCTCCAGGGCAGGGCTCAGGGGAGAACTACATTAAGGGCTCTGTGTGGGAGAAAAGGGGACGGGGGAGGAAGTATTCAGAGAAAACAAAGCAAAGGAAAATGAGAGGGATGATGGGGTAAACGGCTACAAACGAAGACACACCCTAGCAAAAGAAAGAAGAGGAAAGGGTGCTTCTGGGGTGAGACGGGTGGGCTCCAGCCCCGCTGAGCTCCCGCAGCACAGACAGGAAGCAGAAACACTGCTCAGAGGGAAGCTGGAATCGGAGAAAGGAGGAGACTGACTTTCCCAGCCAAACTTGCAGGACAGAGCAGACAGAGCAAGAAAACCAAAGAATGAAGTGATGCTAACGATGAGGAGAAATCTGGCAGTGAGGCTAAAGACAATGAACTTGAGGCCAGACAAACATTTTGGAGAAATGCAACCAGTAAGAAATGTACATGGTAATGACCAGTCTCAGAAAATTGAGACCCACAGTGAAATTAGCACCAAAAATAAGCTCCAAACTGGCCTGTTCTAAGCAGCTGCAGAAAGGCTCAAGTGAAGTATCTGTTGACCAGAAGACGGACAGACAGGAAAGGGAGGCATGATGTGGCAAAGGAGGCCAGGTCTTCAAAGAAAGGGGGAGCCCACCCTCTCCAACCGTGAACCCGGATAAAACTAAGGACAAAAGGCCCAGGAGTGGGCCTTTCAAACTCTGAATGAAAGACCCAGAGTGTAGGAACGAGACGGGAGCCACTGAACTTGCCCAGGTAAGTTCAGGTATCCTGATGTGCCGGGGTCCCCTCGAGTCCTAGCTGGCTTTGGAGGACAGGAGAAAGGCTTCATTCATTAACGTGCTCAGATTCTCACAGACGTGAGCCCGCAAACAGGGAACGGGAGCCGAGTCGGGGCTCACCTCTGCAAGAGCGACGCCTTAACCCAGCGGTCCCCAACCTTTCTGGCACCAGGGACCGGTTTCGTGACTGACGATTTTCCCACAGACCTGGGGGGCGGGAGGGATGGTTTCGGGACGATTCAACAACATTACAGTCAAGCACGTTTCACTCTTAACAGGCCTGGACCAGTACCGGCCCAGCCCCGAGGTTGCGGACCCCTGCCTTCACCCACTCTCATTCCCGCCATGAAAATAAATGCTTTGAAAAGAACAGAGAAATTACCAAGCAGTATCTGGCCATTTTTCAGGGACATTTTCTTCTTTCTGTCATTTTTTCCCTCAATTCACGCACAATGTAATTTTGTTGGTTTTCCTTTAAAATCCTCACTAAAAAGTCTCTTGTTCTCATGGTTTTCCTACCAGGGTGAGGCTACATAGGTTGATCCTATATACAGATAATAAGCGAACAGGTTTCTCAGTAATCGCCACTAAAGAGAGACTTCCCTTCCAGGCCATGTTTAAAATCATAAAATAGCAGTTGCACAAATATCTCAATTGAGGAAGGAGCTTAAACCTAGTGCCCAAAACTTGGCACCTGAATACCAGTCTCTAATAAACAGAACCAGGGCCCGTGGAGAAGCGGTTGATTCCAGGGCGGGTAGAGAAGACACAAGAGGAGAAGTTTCTGAGGCCAGAAAGTCAGGGAAAGACACAAAAAGGGGTAGGGACACTTCCAGGGGACACAAGCCAACCTGAAAGAGCTCCCAGTGGCCAAAGCTAGAATAAATTAGGCAATGAAATAAACAATAGCACTGCCTTGTAAGCCAAAGGAAAAGTCACACATCCAACATCACGGGCTGGTAGAACAAATCCAACAGATAAACAAAGGGGGCATGGCACAACTGTGCCTCACAAAGAATCCCAGGTAATCAAAGTAGATGGAGTAACAGAAATGCAAGTCACCGTTAGAACACTGCAGTAGGAACTGTCCCGGGCCAGATCCACCAAAGAATGCTGACTGACTGGTGAAAGTCAGGGGGAAACAGGATATTCCTCTGCAAAGTCTCCAACTGTCTTCCCCAAAACGCTTCACTAATTACAAAGGCAAAGGCACTATCTTTACAGTGTGACACCTCGCAGACACCACAGGATGAGGTCAATATCACCAGTAATTAGAGTCGACATCATTCTCAATCCAAACAGGAGAGAACGTACAAAAGACCCAATGGGTGGTCACTCCAAAACTGCAAATACGGAACACTTCCAAGTGTCATCGTCATGAAAAACAAGGAAGACAGGGGAACGAACGAGCACAGATGGAAGGAGAGTAAGGAGATATGCCAACTAAGGACATGAGGGACTCCGGACGGAGTCCTGGCACGCAAGGGTCAACGGTCAGCCACTAACAACTCTGCTTAAAGCCGCGGTTTCATCGATCACGCGGAACCACTGTCAACGTCTCTGTTCGGTGCTGCACTGGGGCTATACAATGTCTGACCTAAGGCAAACTGGGTGAGAGGATAAGGGGACTCCGCACAGTTCTGCAACCCTCTGTTAAGTCTGCAATTATTCAAAATTGAAGAAGTTGGAGTTCTTACTGTGTTTTTCTGATTTCTATCTTAGATATTTAGGTTTAACTTGGCAGTGGAGGACATTGAATACAATGAATTCTTATCGTCAACGAGATTCATTCTTCCACTAACAAGTATTTAATAAGCAACTACTATGTACCAGGCACTAAGGTCCTAGCAGTGAATACAGCAGATATAAAGCACTGCTTTGAGGGCCTAGTGGGGAGACAGACAATGAAATAAATCGAACATATGGCATGTTACCATACCATATGGTATGACAGTGGCAGGTGTTACACTGTACAATAAAACGAGGGGGTGTTTTCAGATTGTTTCCAATATGCAAGCGCTGGAGACTGCCAAGTAAGGTAAGTTGTGTCTCCTACACTTCCCACATTTGCACTCTCACGCAACCCTGGGTCATCTCAGCCCGCTCCCACACTATACGACTTCCTGGGGACCAGGAACCACAGAAAACTTAGCATTTTTGACGCTGTCGTTAGTTCCTCTTTTAAGTACATATTGAAGTTCATCTTCGAAACAGTCCCATCTTTTCAACTTACAGGAAGGATTACTTTTTAAACCAAAATTTCTCTAATACCTTCAGCATCAACATAACACGTAAGAGCGGCTTCATCAGTCAGTCCCTGAATGCACACAGACACACGTGTGTGTATTAACAGATGGAAATTCCCTGAAATCTGTCATCATAAAACGGGTAAAAACACTCCCTGACGTTTCCTTGTAAAATAACCAACCAATATTAATGAGCCTTCACTTCTGAATTACAGTTTGAAACCCAGCTTTCTTTCCCAGCTACTGCTTGTAACTTCGGAGGGAAACGGTTCTTGGTTTTGTAAGCCTGTGCAAAGCAGAAGACAATCCAGAGGTGTCAGACTAGAGATGTACCTCATGTTTAACACACTGCATTCTACATGCTACTTTCATTCTGAAAACAACCAACCTAATAACCAAGGTTTTTCTATTTTTCTCCACAAACGGCACTTGTTGAGCATTTACAGCCCTCATGCAATAGGTACAATGGGAAATAAACAGCAAACAAGTGTTTCCCTTTAACTACACTTGGAAATACGTTTTAATGGTATCATAAGGCTACCACCAAAATTAACCAGCATTTCTCAAAGTAAAGATATTATAATATTCCAATAAGCAACAGTATAAATGTACTTAATACCATTGAATCATACACTTTAAAATGGTTAAAATAGTAATTTTTTATGTAGCATACAGTAAATGTTGTATGTATATTTCATCACACATTGTCTTATCACAATACGTTTTTTAAGCAATGCTATGATCCCATTTCATAATATATATGTATAATTTTGCACAATTATGAGTAAATTTTAAAACAGCAGGGAGCCTCCCGAAAAAAACATCGGCGGATTGCGGCTACTTTTACTTTTCTTACACTCACCCTTGTCACCTAATCATCCGTAATGAGTACGCTTTGTTTGCATAATTGGAAGAATGCGGAAACCATCGATCCAAATTCTCTCCTCCAGGCGCCCGGGGCGACGGGCGAAGCGCTCCCAGATCCGCCCGCAGCGCGGCGGGGACGGGGTCCCGGGCCAGCCCACCCCTCCCCGGGCCCCAGCCGCCGCCCGACCCCGCGCAGGCCCCGGCGCCCCCATCGCCGCCCTCCCGCACTCGCGCGACACAGCGGTCCCGAGCGCGCCCCACACCCAGCCCGGCCACTGACCGACTCCGGCGCCGCCTCCTCTAGGGCCTCCGGCCGTCCGCACACCCTGCGCGGGTCTGGCAGCCAAGCGGGTCGCGCACGCGCGTCACCGCCTCGGGCCTCGGCTGCCTCTCTAGGAAATTGGGAGGGCCTACGTCTCGGCTTCTCCCCCGTTCCTGGGCAGTGCTGGCCCGCCCGTGAGCCCTCGGGGGCTCATCTGCAGCACGCACCACCTCCCGCACAAGACGGCTGCCCGCGCCCCTCCTATGCCCATTCGGGCCCCACAGCTCTATCAGCCTCGGCCCGTGTTCCCACTTCCCTCCCAACGAGTGTGCAGGACTGCCCTCGCCTCCCACCGCCCACCACCCCGCCCCAGGGAAGAATAGGGTCCAAAGCCAGCGGTCAAAGGAGGGATCAGTAAGACCTAGCTGACCGCCAGCCCGTCCTGGCAGCAAGGAGCTGTTAACGGGTCACTCAGGACTCACTGGGGCCCCCTTCAACGAGGAGAACCAGATGCTAGTTTCCAGGACTAGTCTCTTCTTCCCTCACCACCACCACAAATGGGGGTAGGGGGACGTGGGGGCGGGGGAGAAGGTATTTTCTCTTCCCAGCCACAGGCACACGAAACGACCTTTGCACACCTCCAGCAGTTTTCTCCTGTTAAAGAACAAACTTCAACTGAGTAAATTTTAAAAATCTTATAGGAGATGGCAGACGTTATTTGTAAGGAGCAAGGAAAACTTAGACCATGAGAAAACAGGAACCTAGCTAAAGGCCAAGAGGAACTGGCTAGGTCCCAGGGTATAGGAGGTTACTGAACAAACACCTTGCCCTCCTGCATTGTGTTAGCCCTTAGAGAATTGCAAAACAGATGTAATCTAACGTGTTTGGTTTGAAAATGTACAACTGTTGAGCCAACGCCCAACCCTGTTCCCGCACGCCATCTTTGTAAGCGAATAGCTAACTGCCACGTCTGCTTCTGTATAACGCTTGCTTGCCCGCCCCTATATAAGGACTTAGCTGTAAGCACTCGGCGCGGCTCTGCTTTGCAGCCCTTGTGGGTACCGAGTCTCTGGACACCCTCAGAGCTCTCCCCTGTGCAGGTTAAACTTGGCCAATAAAGTAACATCTTTGAAACCCTGAAAAGTGTCCAGCATTTGTTCTCGCGGTTGCTGAATGCAACATTATTCAGGCAGATTACCTAACTGATGCAGATTAGGAAATTCTTTAATGACCTTATTGTTTTAATTAATTTTAGACAGAGAGGAAAGGAGAAACATCATTTGTAGTATCCACTTATTTATGCACTCGTTGGTTGCTTCTGGTACGAACCCTGGCGGAAGATAAAAGGAACCCTCAACCTTTCCATATCTGTCCGAAACTCCAACTTCCTGAACTGCCCGGCAGGGTCTTGAATGGCTTCTTAAAGACAACAGGCGCCAGAGCTGCTTATGCTAAGCCCCATGCCACCAAGTTGACACTCCACTTACAGTTCTGGCTCTCCCCAAAATGAAATCGTAAATCAATCAGGAATGGTGAGCATTGGTTTAGTAATCAGCCTGATCAACACTCGCCATCCATCTCATATAAGGAAAGTAACCTTGCAATAAATGACCTGCCTTTTTGCCTATTTAACTGCCTTGATTTTGCTCCCTTCTGCCTGTAAAACCCCTTGCCTTGTATAGTATTTTGGAAGCTCCTTTCTATCTGCTAGACTAGATGTTGCCCACTTTATGAATCACTGAATTTCAAGTTTTAAAATTTGAATTTTGTCCTTTAACAGTCAGAAAGGCCAGAGGCACTACTTTAGGCCAAGGAAATCCAGCAGTTCCTTGAGAGTTTAGAGACTGAGGTTTTGTGGTTTGTTTTTTTTTTAAGATTTTACTTATTTATTTTTAGAGAGAGGGGAAGGGAAGGAGAGAGGGAGGGAAACATCAATGTGTGGTTGCCTCTCACACACCCCCTACTGGGGACCTGGCCCACCACCCAGGCATGTGCTGGGAATCGAACCTGTGATCCTTTGGTTCGCACACCTGCACTCAATCCACTGAGCAACAGGTCTGGAGACTGAGTTTAAGAATTTTCTTCTTTCAAATTTGTCTGATGATAGAGGGTGGTAAGGAGCAGTGATAACTCCAAGAAGTTAATAAGCTTTTAGTTAAAGCTCACATGATTTTCCCAGCGAAGTGAGTGCTTTGGTCACTAGGTATTTGGGAGGGTGCACCCCAAGTGGGAAACACATGTTCCTGCAGTGTCGTTGACACTGTGAGGGTGTCGGCCTTGCAGCAAGGGAAGGCTTCACCAAATCCAGAAAACACACAACAACAAGAACATATTGCTCACCCACACCAGGTGGCAGTTGAATGAAGACCAGTTGCAGGTGCTCAAATGGTCCACCGGGGGAAGGTTGGAGGCCTCTGGGAACAAAAATCGGTTTTCCGGCATGATGAACCTGGAAGGTGGCAATTGATTTTCACAATTTTTCAGAATTCTCCACACCTACATTTATGAATAATTTGAGCCACCTTCGCTGCACCATTGTGAGTCAATGAATGGAAAAGCCAGAAGATGGGTTTTGCCACGAAGCTGGGAAGAACCAAGCAGCCATGTTGAATCTCCCAAGGCCGTGACTAAGTTTGCAACCACTGTTTGCCCGTTGTGATTCCTCTGATTCAGGAAGTGACTGCAGCCACGTCGCCACAACCCCAGGATGACAAAAGGCAAGGTCTGGCCACAAGGGGTCATTTTTCAAAAGCAGAAAGGATTTCATTCACATATGTCACAACCCTTATAGCTTCTGTTGCTGCGGCTTGTGCGTGAAAGCCAGCCAAGGCATTTCTCTGAGTCTCGGTTTCCATCCTCTCAGTATGAGCCTCGGTTCCGATGACAGCAGTTGCAGAAAAGCAGGAGAATAGCAGTGTCGGGAGCCGACCAACAGCCGACCCTTCACACAGTCAGGTCGGATGAGACGCATCTGCACAGCAGAGGCGACTGTGGCCGGATCTCCTGTCTATCTCTTCCTGTATGCCTGTCCCTGCTAGCAATAGGTGGTGGGATTTTTGGATACCTGTGTGTTATAACAGAAAATCTGCACGATGCCTCTGATTCTGCACGAAATGACTTGTTGACCACAGAATAGAGACCCCTAGCAACCCGAATGCTGCCTGCTTCCCCCACCTGGGAAGTTAAGGACAAAATTAAACAATGGGCAGACCAACTGCCAGAACGCTGAAGGAAGCTGTTGCTAGGAATGTTTCTTAAGGAGTCACCACTCAAAAGCTTAAGATTTATTAGAGCCACTACCCCTCCCATACCCTGGACAGGAGTGTAAAAAAGCAAGGAGTTCTAGTTGAAAATAATAATCTCAGTACCTGGAAACGAATACAAAACATGCCCCCCCAAGAGGTATACATCAAAAATCCTAGGCAAAAAAGTTACCTAACCGAGACAAACCTAATCTCAACGGACAATAGCTAGTTTCTATATAACCTATAAATCACCCCTTGCACCATTTTAACTTAGACCAATCCCTAAAATCTTAATAGACACCAAGTTACTAATTGGCACCTGAAAGTTTGTGCCCGTATAGCTTCGTTGGCTATCTGATTCATGACCCTCTTGAGCAAAATAACCTTTGTTTAATACGGTTGATATGTGGGACCTCCTGTATTTTTCGGTTATTTCTTTCTTTAACATGATTGATCTGTAAAACCTGCTGTACTTTTTGAAATTATTTCCATGGTAACGGTTTCTATTTTAATAATCACACTATGCATTGAATGTTGTATAACCTCCCCTATAAAAATAAAGATCGATTCTTCTCAGTGAGTCAGTCAGGCCCAAAAAGCCTGGCTGTCCTCCGGCACCTCACTCGGTGTCTGTCTCTTCGCCTGTGCCATGCATCCTTCGGGGACCCCGAGACCCCACCAAGGCTGGACCCTGGCCTAGCAGCAAGAAGGTCATGTACTTGCTCTGTGTTTATGGGAGTCCCACGGAACGTGAGAACATGGGACACTTCTTGCAGTCGTCTGGACCGGAGTCGTGGTGTTATAGATCTCTTGTCCCTTGCCGACTCGAGAGATCCTGGACTGGAGGGACCGATTCCCATTCTTATCTTTACACGTCCAAGGGGAGTGTTCACCCCATTCTCCAAGTAACTGAGACACTAAGTGTATTTTCACTAGCAGTCCCTGATGGCTTCCTTGTCCCTTTAATATCACCGACCCTGTGTAGTCTTAAAACATCAATTGAGGGGCATTTAATTTACCGTATTTTGCCGTGTATAACGCGCACTTTTTTGGCCAAATGTTTGAGGGCAAAATAAGGATGCACATTATACATGGGCAGTACTAATTCCATATCTATATAAATGCCTATAATTCTCCTAGTTATGTGTCGAAAGTGTAACTCTAGAAAGCAATAATCATATCTGTATGCCAAACAATACCCTGGAATACAATAATCAGTCTCTAAATATAAATAAATAAATAAATAATTGAATTTAAAAATGAAAACAAAAGATTTCTTTTCCTGGAAGTTTGGGCCAGAAATGTGGATGCGCAGGGAACACGGGAGCGCATTATACATGGCAAACTACGGTAATTGGAGCAAACATCAGTTCAAACCAGGTGGTGCCAAACTGCAGCTGGTCAGGGGCGCTCCATCAGCAGAAGCTAGGGACAAGGCTTTTTATGGAGATGGGGGGCAAAGCAAACTATTTGATTTGTTACACCTCAAGAAGTCTGCATTATTTGGGGGAGCCCAGTTGGCTGTTGTGATTGGTCATTGTTCTTAACCTCAAGGCATTTGCAGGAATTGACTTCAGCTTAGCTTTCCGTTTGCTCAGGCAGCCACAAAAGTGTCAGCGCCTTCTCAGTCTAATGGCCTCTTTGATGACTAACAGTTCTCCCTTTTTTGTCATCTTCTCATACGTGGAAGAGTGACCAAAATTTTGGCATTAGCATCGCTCTCAGCCACCGTGATGTTTAAGCTACTCTTGTCTCATTGTGAAACTCATGAAACTTGGAGGTTTTAATACCAGATTTTGGGAAGAGTTGTTTTCACTGTTCGCTTCATGGTTCACTTTGTTTCTCTTTCTCCAAGCACAGCGAGGCCATGTGATAAACTGCTGACACCTGCAAACATGTTATTTAAGGACCTGGAGAGAACACAGCACACCAGGGAGACCACAGTGATGGCTATGAGGCACATAATACCAAGAGACGGAGGCATACTCCTTAGCCAAGGTCCCCAGAGGCCAAACCAGTGCATACCAAATAATGTACCTAAAGAGGCATCCTCCTGTTTCAGCTAAATGGTTTGTTAATTTCTTGTATTTGCTATGGAACCTGAGATGTAGATCTCCATACCACAGGGCATACTTGCCATGGCACAGACTGCTGCCTGTTCAGTCAATAAAGAATTTAAAGCAATTTATTGGTTTAAAACTACCCTAGGAAGAAAGCCTAGGGACTTCTCTTGTGTAACAATGGCCTTGGTGGCAGATGCAGTGATAGTTGTCAGAGTTAAGGAGCACTGTTTTCCTCGTGCATTAACAGAGAGAAAGAGCAAGTAGCAAAAAAGACAAAATGAATAAAAGGTTTCATGTTGGAGAAGATCTTGATCGGTGACCTTGGAAGAGCTGTCCACCTCAAGATGTCCTCTGCTTCTGCAGAAGAACCTCCCTCGTTCATTTTAATTTTAGATCTCCAGCTGGTGTGCAGGTCCAAGAGTCTGCAGGGGCCCCTTTTAATTGGAAGATATGGACCCAAGGGTCAAGGTCCTGAAGTTTGGCTGTTGTGTAGGGACTGAGGAGGATCCAGGATGGTCCCATTCAATGAGGTTCAAGGGCAATCTTTCTTCTTAATGATTCCAAGTCAGAAGGGTGGGAAAAAAGTGGAAAAGATTAGTTTGAACTGCTGCAGCCATATATTTTAAAAACCCAGAAAAATTCAGGATCCAGTCGGGTTTACAGGTAGATAACAAAACCTCAGAGACCATGAATTGGACTAGAATCTGGTACTCCTGAGGGTATGTTATAGCTTTTTACTGAAATATAATTTTTCTCTTTAAAATTAACCCCATGTTTAACAAAGATAATCACAGTAAGATTAATTTGTTAGCAAAATAAGTCTAGTCTTACTATTCTTGGCTTGATTATTTAAATAACTACAACAAGACTAGTGACTGACATGGAGGCTTTTTAAAAGTCTGCTTTGCCCCAACTTTTCATAGGGAATCTGAGATTGGACTTAAAAGCCTATTGAGGCCAGGAAGCCAAGCCACAAACTTGCCAGATGTTGCCTGAAATACCTATAGACTTGAGTGAATTCTTCTTTCCTGAAGTTCCAAAATAACCTTTGAAACTGGAAAAGCCTGGCATTTATTTTGCCTGTCTCATACCGAACCCAAGAAGCAGAGACAGGGGTTGAATCTTTATGGGCACTTTACTCAGATGATCTGAGAAGACTGAGGGTTCATACCCTAATGGACTGTCTTACATTCCATTTGAAAATGGCCCTTTTTAGAAGGAGAACAAAGTGTAGGGAGGGGGTTTGGAATTGAGGGTAAAGTTAATTGGATTAAAAAAACTGCAGCATTCCCGACCTGGGTGGTGGTTTTTAGCTGTGTCCTGCGCAGTGGTCCTCTTCCCCTGGAGCACAACGGCTCAGATACCATCTTGAATTCCTTGCAGTCCTCCTGAGGCACAAAGGTGGAACTGCCTATGGTCTCCTGGAGTCAGGGTGGGTCATACCTTCCGTTCCCGGAACAATAGCTTTTACATGCGTTGATTACTCAGCTTATTAGCTATTCCTTAAACTAAAATTTTCCAGCTCCTGAGTCCCCCATTATCCTGATATTCCTGGGGCTGCCAGGAAGTATTGGAACCCAGTAAGAAAGATACCAGGAGGTTTTTCCAAGGGTCTTTATTTGTTCCATAAGATCAACCTTAGTATCTTAAAAACTATATGGTCATATTTGATTTTATACACATCATTTTTTTTAAAATATATTTTATTGATTATGCTATTACAGTTCTCCTATTATCCCCCCTTCATTCCCCTCCACACTGAACACCCTCTCCCACCCACATTCCCCCCCTTTACTTCAGTCCATGTGTCATAAGTTCTTTAGCTTCTATATTCCCCCTACTATTCTTGCCCTCCCCCTGTCTATTTTCTATCTACCTTCATTGCAACTTATTCTTCGTATCTTTCCCCCACTCTCCTCCTCCCACTCCCCTGTTGCTAACCCTCCATGTGATCTCCATTTCTGTGGTTCTGTTCCTGTTCTAGTTGTTTGCTTAGTTTCTTCTTGTTTTTGTTTCAGGTGTGGTTGTTAATAACTGCGAGTTTGCTGTCATTTTACTACACCTGTATTTTTTCTTCTTTTTCTTA
>JAPYXV010003030.1:0-12621 GCA_028533065.1 Trachops cirrhosus
AATTACTGAAAAATTATAATCATCTGATTTATAACTCTCCTGGTTAAAATAATCTTTGTTCACTATAACTGAATCTATAGAAACTTTGGTCAAAACAATCTTTGTTTAATACAATTATATCCATGGAAACTTTCGTACTCTTCCTGGTTACCTTTGTATTAAGTTTTCTGCTTAACTGATCAGGCAATACACCTGTAAATGTTAATCCTTGCCAAAAAGGAAAATATAAATTTCCATTTGTACTTTCAATAAACGAATCAGTGCTTCACCTGCCTCTGAGCTGTGTAGTTGCCTGATCTCCACGCACCGACGCCTTACTCACCTATCAGGACCCCCTGGACTCTGCTGCGGCTGGCCCGCAGCAGGAAAAACATTGCACAGATAACTTATAAACAATGAAAAGGCAAATAAACATTTTTGTATAAGAAATTATTCTGTACAATGTCTTCACTTTGCTGTAATCATTTATATAAATGCTTCAGAGTTTACTTGATCATCACCATCAATATCTGCTTCCCTGATCATTTCAACAAGGTCCTCATGTGTTAACTTCTATCCAAGGTTAGTTATCACATGGTGAAGCTCTGCTGCACTAATATAGCCATTGCCATCTTTATCAAACACACAGAATGCTTCTCTAATTTCTTCACTGTTTCTATGTATTCTTGAAATCCTGTCACAAAATTATCAGCAGCTACTTTGTTAGAACTGGCAGCGTCCCCACGCCTCATTACACTATGAATGCCACTTTTCTTAAATATATCAAACCACACCCTACTAGACTTAAATGAATCACTTTTCGCTCTCATTCCCGAGTGTCTCAGTACTCATTCAGGAAGTGAGCATGCAGCATCTTCACTTTTTCACATATCCTCACCTCCAAAATGCTACCACCAGCTAATTGCTTTTCATTTATCCAAATCAACAAGTTTTTCTACCTCTTCAATCATCTGATTGTTGTTTTTTTAAAAAAATTTTCTTTTTTCTATTGTTATTCAAGTATAGTTGTCTATACTCGAATAGTTGTCCATTTTCCCGTCACCACTCCTCCTGCTACCTCCCAACCTCAATCCTTACCCCCTTTGGCTTTGTCCATGTGATTGTTATTTCATGAGCACTTTCATACCCTTAGCAACAGTCTTCTTGATGGACTAATTGATTTAAAATTGTGTTGATTTCTTCATGCCATACTCAGTAGCCAGATCAGACACATAAATACCTCTCTCATACATATTTTGCAATTATTTCTTCTCTCTAAGTTCTATAGTTCTCACAACTTTCCTTTTCACTTTTCACTTTGCTGCTATCACTAACCTTCTTAGGACCCATGGTGACTTACTGTGTGTCTTTAATAATAAGCAGCAACAAAAGCAAAGAAAAACAAAAATATTCACAGGACAGTTTCCTGAGATGTTAACAACATGAGATTTAGCAGTAAACTGACTCATACTCACACATTCTCTCCTTTGTCAATTGAGAGATATGTGACTGATCATCCAGGTATCAGCATAAAAGGGTTTTTAGGTCAAGAACTGGGAACCAAAGTTCTGTTCAACAACTGAGACATTTTTTCTGTGAACAGCTTGGGTGGAGAACCCAATTGCTGGAGAAAAGAACTGAGGTTCTGTAATGGAGCAAATAGAAGCCCATTCACATGGTGCCTTGGTGCCTGACCCAACAATCAGTGTTGAGAGAAACAGGTTTTTTAACCTATAAAATTCCAACCTTGGGGGGCTAAAGCACTTAAGCTCAGAGTACTGTTCTTCTCTGAGATCCAGCACTTCCCTTGCTCCCCAAAAGGCTAAAAGTCAAAGCTAAACCCAGTAGTTCCCCATATCCTTATCTTAAGCCAGTTGTACAAACAGTTCTAATCCCTCTGGAAAATATACTCATGGGTCTCGAAGTCACCATCCTCTTGCAGCTGCTCTTTCTGACAGTATCTGGGTTGTCTTGTCCTCATCCTCCATGTACTAGTCCAGGAAAGCATGTGCCGTGTTGCACTGGACCATTGTGAAGTCTAGGAAGGGCACAAGCACCAAGGGAGTAAGTAGCCTTTCTGTATGTCCCAAGTCCCAAGAGTCAGTGTCTTGCAAGGCAGAGTCCTTGATGCCTTCTGAGTTAGCTAGAGGGGGCACGATCAGAGCAGCAGCATGCCGTTCTCTCCCTTACTACACCAGGTTGAGTGGCTGAATCCAGACTACAAACTGCTTAGCTGCTACGTCATGGCTCCTTCTCCTCTACACTCACTCTACCCACATGGCTCCTATCTTACTATGAGCAGCATGACTGAATCTCCCTCACATGGCTTCCCTTTTTGCTACAGACCAGCACCGCTGCCACATACTCTCTTAGCCCTCCTGGTGGACCAGCCTTTCTCTCTCTGCTTGCCCTTAGTTTAAATCCTTACCCAGAGTTTCCTACATGACCTCCTATGTGGCTCCTCCCACAGTGAGCTACATTTGCAAGTATCCCATATAGTTTACATTCTTTTGGCTGCCACCTTTAGTCAGGGCAAGAGTGACTCAATGACGCAGGAGGAATTGCCTCCCTGCCTCTTGTACTGGCGCTATACAAATCCCCTGACTGTGTCACAAGTCACCATACATTATGGAAGTCACATACACACCTTTTGCCGTGGGGCAGTAGCACAGCCATTTGCTAACCAAGAGCTTACTATAGATATGGAAAGTATCTTAACTGCTACTGCTCCCATCTCCTAACCCCCAACCATGGGCTGTGGAGAATTTGGGGAACTTCTCACTCTGCACCCTGTTTCAGTTCCACTGTATTACCATTTGACTGGGTTTCAGTAATAACCTATTTTTGTTGGTTAGGATGCTAATTATATATTGTATCTCAGGACCCTGTAATCTCTTCCTACCTTATCCTCTGTTATTCCTTAAATTGGGAAGTTAGAGGAAAGGCATATATTTTACATAGTATGATTATGTTGTTTGGAAATAAGTGGAATTATAAACTTCTACTTTGATGTACATGAGTTGTCCTTTAGCTTTTTTTTCTTACTAAGTTTATATGGGTTTTTAAAAAGTATTTTATATATTTACCTTTAGAGAGAAGGGAAGGGAGGGAGAAAGACAGAGAGAAACATTGATGTGCAACAGATACATTGATCAGTTGCCTCTCATGCGCCCCCTACTGGGGACCTGACCCATAACCCAGGTATGTGCCTTGACTGGGAATAGAACCAGCAGCCGTTTGGTTCTCAGGCCCACACTCAATTTACTGAGCCACACCAGCCAGGGCTATATGGGTTTTTTTTTAATAATATCAATTTCACTCTGCTGAAGCCACACTGAATTATTACACCCTCATTTTCTTCAGGTGACATTGAGCTCTTCTTTTTCTGAGAAAATTGAAGCAATCATGAACTTCCTAACTTCATTCCTCTATACCTGGATATTTTCTTTATTCACACTTTGTCTTTCCTTCTCAATATGTATTTTCCTTCCTGGAGATTAAACTTTCCACTTATGTTCTTGATCCCTTCTTTCATTGTGTGCTCAAGAGTCTTGCCCCATTAGTTGTGCCCTTCTCATCTTCTCATGTTGCATCTTTCCCATACCTGTCCCACTCAATCTACTGAGAGGTCAAAGTTTTGTTTTGTTTTGTTTTGTTTTTAAGCAAACACCCCCCCCCCTTTTTTTTTTCATTTGCCCGTCAAGCTCTACTTCCATTCCTCATCGATCACTTGGAAACAGCAATATATGCTGGTGCCTCTGTTACCTTATCCTTAACCTTTTATAATTCTAATTTTGCCCTTGTCTCTTGTGTGTCAGGTACTACTAGGACTCCAGCCTCTCATCTAGTGTTCTCTGCAGGGCAGTTAAGCCATGCTACCTGGATCAGAGACAATTTTACCAGTTTCCCAGGACAGGTTTAGAGTCCTCCACCTACTTTGTGTTTTGCTATACTGTAATATGTTCTGGTGGTCCCAGCCAGGCATTTGTTTCTCTGTCAGCCTATGTCTTTAGGATGTTAGGACAATATGAATTCTTTAAAAGGTCCCTTTCCCTGTCCTAAGTGGTTCTCTGAAGACCTCATTTTTGCCTACCTTTGCTTTGTAAGAATTTAAAGAGAGCCTTAGAAATTAAATTACATGCTTAGGCAGTATGCTCATTGCTACTCTATAGCAATCAATATTGTTGAACACTTATCATTCTTTAAGTTCTTATTGTTATTTTCTGGTTCTCTTCTCCCTTTCTATCTAACCACTGTGTCATTACTAACTATTTTTTCTACCACCACCTGTGGGCGCTCCCTAAAGTTCACTCCTTGGCTCCCTTTTTGGTCTCTCTTATATTCCATTGGCAGAATTGCCAGATACAAATATTGCTGTGGCTCCATTTTCTCTCCAAGTTCTATTGTACTTCTGTAGGCCCATAGGTATCCATTAGTCAGAAGTCTTGCTGGCACATTGAACTTGTTACATATGAAGCAACTGGTTATTTTGTAAAATTTGTTTTTTCTCCTTTGGTCGTTAATTATTTTAATGATATTACCATCTACTCTTTCTCACAGGCACAGAAACTCATTGTCTTCTTGACTCTTACTTACCATACACATATTCAGTTGCCAAACCTATTGTCCTCTGATACTTACCATAGTCTTCTCATTCCCACCTAGTTACCTTCAGTGTCACTGTAGAATATTTCAGTTGTCTTTAATTTCATCACCTACTGTTTCTCCACCATTTTGATTCTTTTTATACACCACCAAATTCAGATTCATCAAAGGTCTGATCACATCATGGCTCCCCTTTGCCCACAAACTAACAGTTAAACTCATTAGTCTAGAATTAAAGACTCCCAATCTCTTTTTTCCATATTTTTTACTACTGTGATTCACATAGCATTGGCTTCTGAAAACCTATTATTATTTACATTTTGCACTATGTGATCCTCTGTTCCTATTTTCATACCTGTCATTCAAGACTGAGTTCCAACGCCTTCTCTGATTACTCAAAGTGTATTTTTGACTCTTCTGAATTTCTGTAGTATTTCATTAGTCTTTTGTGATTCATAAATCTTTACTTTGCACTGTTAGTTACTTTGATACATCTTGTATTCCCTATTAGAAAAGTAAATCCTCATTCTACTCTGTATCCCCAGAGAGCAGATTACCCTCAGATATTTGGATGAATTAATTTATTGAAGTGATAAAAAAGTTCTAACAGAGGCTTGCCATTGTAAAAATGTTCAGGGCCATTACATTTAGTTGTGTGGTTTGTAACTGCACAAAGGCTCCTGGCCTGGGAAGTGAGTGGGGCTCCAAATCTAGATCACACCCACCTTCCACACACCAAACCATGTGCCAGATTGGCACAGAGTTGCATCTGCTTTGAGGAAGGTACTGTTTGCTGGTTAACCTATGCATCTGCTTGACTACACATGTCCCTTTTTACTTACCAAAGTATGTATCATACAAATTAGTAGTAACTCTGACAGTATTGACAGTATTAGTTGAAGTCAGCCTGACAACTTCTTTGTGTCACATAGAAACTATCCAAAACTTATCTCTTGAAATGAAAAATGTGAATTAATCACATACAAAATAAAGCATAATTATAGAACCATCTCCTTGATAATTTACTGTTAATTTCAATTCCACAAATATTGTGGAACCCCCGTGTCACTCCTAGAACCATTGAGATTGCTTGTAACTTTTTATTTAGGCCATGTTCTTAATATTCCCATTTCACTTCCACCTCAGCTCTACCTTTTCCTTAGGGTAAGCTGATATGAGTCTATTAAGTTTTCTTTTTTTTTTTTTACCTTGTTCCTTCAGCTCCATTATACTGGGTTCAATGATAGTGGCTTCTGGAAGTTTTTCTAGTTTGACTTGGGGTTAAATCCTAGAAAAAAAGAATATATTCTTTAAACCCATTCCATTGTACTAGTTTTCTATTTTACTAATTTGTCTAGTTAGGTATTTGTGTGTGTAACATAAAATTTCATAATCATTTGAGAGATAAACTATTCCACTTTAAATATAGTATAGAGACCAAAGCTTATAGAGGTTAATTGACTTGAGCACAAGGCAAGCAAATGATGAAGATAGACTAAAATCCAGGATTTCTATATTGCTATCATATGCTTTTTAAAATTGCTGCATCCAGCATTCTTTACTTAAATATGTTTTGATTATGCTATTATAGCTGTCCCATCCCCCCCTTTATTCCCTTCTGCCCTGCACCCGCCTGACAACTGCATTTGCCAACCTCATTACTTGCCTTTAGTTCATGTCCATAGGTAATACATGTAAGTTCTTTGGCTTCTCCGTTACCTATACTATTCTTAACCTCCCCTAGTCTATTTTGTACCTACCATTTATGCTTCTTATTCCCTGTACCTTTTCCCCCATTCTCTCCCTTCCCCCTCCCCACTGATAACCCTCCATGTGATCTCCATTTCTGTGATTCTGTTCCTGTTCTAGTTGTTTGCTTAGTTTGTTTTTGTTTCTGTTTTTAGGTTCAGTTGTTGATAGTTGTGAGTTTGTTGTCATTTTATTATTCATAGTTTTTGATCTTCAATTACGTAGATAAGTCCCTTTAACATTTCATATAATAAGGGCTTGGTGATGATGAACTCCTTAACTTGACCTTAGATGGGAAGCACTTCATCTGCCCAATGATAGCTGTCCTGGATAGAGTAATCTTGGATGTAGGTCCTTGCCTTTCATGACTTCAAATACTTCTTTCCAGCCCCTCTTGCCTGCAAGGTCTCTTTTGAGAAATCAGCTGATAGTCTTATGGGAACTCATTTGTAGATAACTGTCTCTTTTTCTCCTGCTGCTTTTAAGATTCTCTCCTTATCTTTAATCTTACGTAATATAATTATGATGTGCCTTTGTGTGTGCTTCTTTGGGTCCAATTTCTTTGGGACTCTCTGGGCTTCCTGGACTTCCTGGAAGTCTGTTTCCTTTGCCAGATTGGGGAATTTCTCCATTAATTTTTCAAAGAAGTTTTCCATTTGTTACTCTTCCTCTTCTCCTCTGGCACCCTGTGATTCAGATTGGAACATTTAAAGTTATCCTGGACGTTCCTAAACCTCTCCTCATTTTTTGAATTCTTTTTTCTTCATTCTCTTCTGGTTGAATGTTTATTTCTTCATTCTGCTCCAAATCGTTGATTTGAGTCTCAATTTTCTTCCCTTCACTGTTGATTTCCTGTACATTTTCCTTTATTTGACTGCACAGCCTTCACTTCATCCTCTATTTTATGACCATATTCAACCATTTCTGTGAGCACATGATTACCAGTGTTTTGAACTCTACATCTGACAGGTTGGCTGTTGCTTAATTCTGTTTTTGAAGCTCTTTCATTTGGGCCATACTTTTTTTTGTCTCGGCAGGTCTGTTATGTAGTAAGGGGCAGAGCCTTAGGTATTAGTGAGGGCAGGGCAATCCACATCACTGTGTTGTGGTGCTGTATGTGTGTCAGGGGTCCAAGAGGGAACAACACTGCTTGCTTGGCTCTTGGCTAGCTTTCAGTCAGTTGCCCTGCTACCCACAATCAAAGTGGGCCCTTCTGGTGCTGATTCCTGCTTGTGTGGGCTTGTGTATATTCTAGAACTCTTTGGGTCTCTTCAGTGAACTCTCCTGTGAGGCTGGGAGTTCCTCCTGCTGCCATAACTACCACAAGTTTTAAGAGTCAGAGGTTTTGATGCTTTATTTCCCCATGCTAGAAGCCTGGGTTTCGTAGTCTGTCTTGTTCCCCAGTTGTTCCTCCCAGTTTATATGCATACAAATGTGGGATGACCCAGTCTGCCAGCCACCTTCCCCGACCCAGTCCTCTAGCTGCTGCCTTGCTGTGAGTCTTCTCCAGCCCAGCTGCCTGTCTCCGCCCCTCATACCAGTCTGGATAAATGTTTCCTCTTTAACTCCTTGCTTGTCAGATTTCTATACATTCGATTTTTTGGCAATTCTGGTAATTTTTCATTTTTAAATTTGTTGTCCTTCTTTTGATTGTTTTAGGAGGCAAATCATAACTACCTACACCTCCATCTTGGCCAGCAGTCTTCTGTGTTCAGCATTCTTTTAAAGGAATTATTTTGGTCTTGTTGGTATGTAAGACAAATTAAATATTGTCCTTAAATATTTACTTAATGGTTGGGTGGTCTCTGAGTGTGTTTATTTCTGATTTGCCTAGCAGAGCACTTTGTGTCTTTAAGGGTTTAATAAATGAAGTTTATTACATATTGCCCATGATTCCTCCAGTGGATCTGCCACATTCTGGAGCAGTGCCAGGCCAACCACAGTGGAGTAATTAAAAAATATATGCTAGAATTGTTTTTTTTTTAATTTTATAGGTGGAGTAATAGCTAACTGTTAGCTCTTAACTAAGTGCCAGGCAGTTATATATGCCATTGTTAATATAACAAGAACAGTTTGCACAACATCAATGTAAGCTGGCAGCCAAGGAGAGTGGACTGGAATGCACATGCATAAACAAGGACAACTTCACTGTACTGGTCAGTGAGGGTGGTAGTATGCCATTGAGTGAGCATTTTTACTGTGTGGCCATTGCATTCAAAATGACTGAGCAAGTAGAGCAACAAATCTGCATCCAGTTTTGCATTAGGCTTGAATATTCCTCCATGGAAACGATTCAAATGCTTCATAAGGCCACAGCTATGGGTAAGTGGTGATTGGTAGCTTCATTATGACAATGCACCTGCTTATGCATCAGGACTCATGAGGAGTTTTTTGGTGAAACATCAAATCACGCAGCTGACTCTGCCCCATCTGCAGCCCAGATTTGGCACCCTGTGACTTGTGGCTTTTCCCGAAATTAAATTCACCTTTGAAAGGGAAAAGATTTCAGATCTTTGATGAGATTCAGGAAAATATAATGTTGTAGCTGACAGTGATTAGGAGAACTGTTTGAAGTCCCACGGTGCCTACTTTGAAGGGATTGTGACATCACCATCCTATGTACAGTGTTTTTTGTTTTTGTATCTTCTCTAAATGTTTCTATTTTTCATATTGCATGGCTGGATACTTTTTGAAGAGACCTTGTGGAACTGTATACTCATTTTGTTATTGCTGTCATTTCTAGTCAGTTCCTGTGGATTAATTTTTTTCATTATTATGCATTATATTTCTGCTTTTTACAGGATTGATAATTTTAGACTAGATGCCAGACATTGTGAATTTTATGTTATGTGCAAGATTTCTAAAAATTTATTTAAATATTTTGCATTTTTCTCTAGAATACAGTTAATTTATTTGAAAAGCACTTGCTCCTTTCTAGGCTTACTTGTAAGATTAATTAGGAGGTACCATAACATCCTTTCATCTATTTGTGGCCACTACTGAGGCAATATCCTGAGTACTGCTGAACTCAATTTTCCATGTAGTGTGAGATCTTTTCACTCTGGCTATTGGAAACCTGAACTGTTCCCAACCAGCCCTGTGTGTGACTATTGGGAATTCTTTAACCTATGGATTACTGGGGTACCTTTTCCCCTTTCTTCTTTCTGGTAATTCTGCTCTATGAATTTTAGTCACATTGGCTTTCTTGAATTCTCAACTCTACCTCTTCAACTAGGGGAGACAGTTATGCCCTGTTTGGTTCTCTTTCCTGCTCTGCAGCCTGGGGCAATTGTAAGGCTTACCTGGCTTGTTTCCCTTCTCTCATTACTGAAACAGATATCATTACAATTGTACTGTTAATTCTCTAAGTAATTTTTTAGAAGAATGTTGTTTTATATACTTTTTATTGATTTGAGTGGGTTTGGAGTGAAGAGAGAGTGAGAGCATACAAACTTTATTGTTCTACTTATTTATGAATTCATTGGTTGCTTCTTGTATGTGCTGTGACTGGGAAACAAAGTCACAACTTTGGTGTATCCAGACCACACTCTAACCAACTGAGGTATGCAGAGCAAAAAAAAAAATGCTCTTTTTAATTTTCAAATATTAACAGGGTTCTTAAAAAATACATTTGCTTATATCTTGAAAAATTTTAGACTAACTTCTTTTATTGTCCTGTGTTCAAAGGATGAAGCTTCTACCATGTCACCTTTGGTAATATATTGATTTCTTTGTGGTCTAATATGGGGTCACTTTTTGTTATTGTTTGTATGTATCTTAAAAATGGGGCTTAGTGACACATTTGATCAGATGGATTTAATTGATATTTACAGAACATAACATTTTAAGGCAGCAGAATATACATTCTTCTCAAGTGCACATGAAACATTCTAAAGGATAGTCGACATGTTAGGACACAAAATAAGTCTTAACAAATTCAAGAAGATTGAAGTCATATCAAGTATCTTCTGGGATTACAGTGGCATGAAACTAAAAATCAACTACAATAAAAAACTCAAAAACATTCAAACACATGGGGGCTTCATAACATGTTATTAAACAATGAATGAATTGACAAGATCAAGGAAGAAATAAAAAAATTACCTGTAAACAAGTAAAAATGAACATATAACAACCCTGAATTTATGGGACACAGGGAAAGCAGTCCTAAGAGGGAGTTTCATAGCACTTCAGGCCTTCCTTAAG
The DNA here is from genome assembly GCA_028533065.1 of Trachops cirrhosus. Lineage (NCBI taxonomy): Eukaryota > Metazoa > Chordata > Mammalia > Chiroptera > Phyllostomidae > Trachops > Trachops cirrhosus. The sequence continues at coordinate 10,540 of JAPYXV010003030.1, forward strand.
AAGCAAGAGAAATCTAACCCTACACCTAAAAGAACTGAGAAAACAATGCAAAGCTCAAAGTAGAAGAAAGGAAATACCAGAGTAGAAATAAATGAAATGGAGACTAAAAAAAATACAAAAGTTCAATAAAACCAAGAGCTGGCTCTTTGAAAAGATAAACAAGATTGACAAACCTTTAAACAGACTCAATAAGAAAAAATAGAGATGACCCATATAAATAAAATCCATAATGGAAGAGGAGAAGTAACAACTGATATCAGAAAAACAAGGAATTGTGAGAAAATACTGTAAACAACTCTGTGCCAAAAAATTGGATAACCTGGACAAAATAGATAAATTCCTTGAAACATACGGCCTTCCAAAAATGATCAGGAAGAATCAGAAAACCTGAATAGACCAGTTACAACTAATGAAATTGAAGCAGTAATAAAAAAAACTTCGGCAAACAAAAGGCCCGGAACAGGTCACTTCACAGGCAAATTTTACCAAACATTCAGAGAAGAACTAACACGTATATTTCTCAAACTGTTCCAAAAATTTCAAGAGGAGGAAAACTCCCAAGCTCTTTATACAAAGTCAGCATTATCCTCATTTCCAAACCAGGTAAAGACACTAAAAAGAAAGAAAATTATAGGCCAATATCCCTGATGAAGATAGATGCTAAACTCCTCAGCAAAGTATTAACAAACCAGATCCAGCAATACATCAAAAAATTCATACACCATGACTTAGTGAGATTTATTCCAGGGATGCAAGGTTGGTACGATATTCGCAATCAACAACTGTGATACATTAAATAAACAAAATGAAAGATGAAAATAATCATATTAATAGATGCTGAAAAAGCATTAGATAAAGTACAGCACCCATTTATGGTAAAAACTCTCAGCAAAGTGGGAATAAAGGGACCATACCTCAACAAAATAAAGACCATGTATGAAAAACCTACAGCAAATATCATACTCAATGGACAGAAACTTAAGTGTGTTTCCTTTAAGCTCAGAAACAAGACAGGGATGTGTACTTTTACCACCCTTACTCAAATTAGTACTGGAAGTCCTAGCCATAATGATCAGAGAAGAAATAAAAGGCATCCAAATTGCAAAGGAGGAAGTAAAATTGTCATTATTCATAGATGACATGATATTGTACATAGAAAACCCTAAAGTCTCCACCAAAAAACTACTTAGTCTAATAAATGAACTTGACAATGTAGCAGAATACAAAATTAATACTCAGAAATCAGTGGCATCTTTATACACCAATAATGAACTATCAGAAAGAAAAACTAAGAAAATAATTCTGTTAATAATTGTAACAACAACAAAAGTAAAGTACCTAGGAATAAATTTAACTAAGGAGGTAAATGACTTGTATTTGGAAAACAATAGGATATCGAAGAAAGAAACTGAGAGCCCTGGCCAGGTGGGTTGATCTGTTGCCTCTCACACACACCTAGAATGCAGACTGAACCTGCACCTAGGCATGTGCTCTGCCTGGGAATCAAATCCATGACCTTGGTTTATGGGGTGCAGTCCAACCAACTGAGCCACACTGGCCAGGGCTCCCTTCCTTTCTCTCTAAAATCAGTAAACATATCCCTAGGTTAGGATAAAAAAAAACTAAAGAAAGAAATTGAAGAACAGAAAAATAAGTGGAAGCATATACCATGTTAATGAATTAGTAGAATTAACATCATTAAAATGGCCATACTACTCAATGCAATCTATAGATTCAGTGCAATTCCCATTAAAATAATAAATGGCATATTTTACCAATCTAGAACAAATATTCCAAATGTTTATATGGAACCAAAAAAAGATCCCAAATAGCCACAGCAATCTTGAGAGAGAGAATAAATTGGAGTCGTCGCACTACCTGATATCAAAACAGCCTGGTACTGGCCTAGCCAAATGTCTCAGTTGGTTGGAGTGTCATCCCATACATGAAAAGGTTGCAGATGTGTCCCATGCCCAGTCAGGGGCATGTACAGGAAGCAACCGATCAAAGTTTCACTCTCACATTGATGTTTCTCTCTCTCTCTCTCTCTCTCTCTCTCTCTCTCTCTCTCTCTCTCTCTCT
>JAPYXV010003031.1:0-12620 GCA_028533065.1 Trachops cirrhosus
GTTACTTCCTGTTTCTCCCTTGCCGCCTTTAAGATTCTCTCTTTGTCTTGGAATTTTGCCATTTTAATTATGATGTGTCTTGAGGTGGGCCTCTTTGCGTTCCTCTTGATTGGGACTCTTGTGTTTCTTGGATTTGTGTGACTTTTTCTCTCATCAAACTAGGGAAGTTTTCCATCATTACTTTTCCAAACAGGTTTTCCATCCCTTGCTCCTCTTCTTCTCTTTCTGGTATCCCTATTATACACAAATTATGACATTTCATGTTGTCATGCATTTCCCTTAATCCCTCTTTTTTTTTTTTTAGTCTTTTTTCTTTTTGTTGCTCTTTCTGTGAGTTTTTTTTCTATCTTTCTTACAGCTCATTGATTCAATCCTCTGCTTCATCTAGCCTGGTTTGATTTCTTCTACTGTGTTCTGCAATTCAGAAATTTTGGGTGCAAACATTTGTGAGACTCTTCTTGTTTGACTCTGCTTCTTAAACTGATCTGATTTGACTCCCTGAGTTTGTGTTGTGAACTTGTATAGTAAGAGACTGTGAGATTCAGTGGTGCAGTCTCCTTGATCTCCTGAACTTGATACTGTTAAGATGCCCTTTATGCCATTTATGTTGGCTCTCTGGATGTAATTGTGTTTTGATTGTTGTTGGATCTTTCTTTGGTGAGTCCTTCCCTCCAGCTGGTTGACTGAGGGTAACTCCACCCACTATGTCTTATATGTTGTGCAGGTGCTGCCAGAACAACACCACAAAGACCAGGGAACAAACCCTCCTCCACAAAAATATCTGCCCTGCCACCCCATGCAATTCCACTATCAACAGCAAATGAACCAGTATTAATAAGGTGTAAAGAGATTAAGACTGTTAAAAGAAAGGAGAGAAATGAACTATAATATAAAATCTAGTAACTTAATATGCACAAACTTGTTGGACAAGAAATTAATGTTAAAAAGCTATGCAGGCAAGAAAATATCACTAATTGTGGAGAAAACCACAGTGGATTTCATCTCAGTAGCCTTTAGTATTTTCCACTGTTTTTCCTTTCTGAATCTGCCTCCTTATGATGTGAGATGTTGACCCCATCTGACCTAAGGCAGCCTGCTCCCAGACTGCCAGGGATCTACTGTCTGTGGCTTTTTCATTCTTTTGTTAATCTAGTCACTCTGCACTCAGCAGTCAGATGTAAGTCCATAGCATGGGGCAGAATCTCTCCTGGGGTCAGGGTTCTTGTTTCCCTTCAGGCTGCTGTCACTCAGAGGGGAGTGTTCTTCCTGAGCAGGATGGCTGCTGCAGTATGGGAGATGACTTAGCACCAGGATCCTGGTGGCTACTCTCTCTCTGTGCTTTCCCCAAAGCTTCCATCTCCAGTCTCTCCTCAGGCATCTCTAGTCCACTCTGCACACCATTTTCTAGGGATCTACTCTCTGTGTCTGTCTCTTTCAGTTGTTATTCTAGTCACTCTGCACTCAGCAGTGAGGTTTAAGCACCATAGAGCTTCAGTAACATCTCTTCTGGGGGTGGGGCTGTTGTTTTCCCTCCAGCTGCTGCTGCTCAGAGTGGAGTTGTCTGCCTGAGCAAGATGGCTGTGGCAATATGGGGTATGACTTAGCACTGGGACCCTGTGGCTACTCTCTCAGCTCTCTCCCTCAGCTTCTGTCCCCAGTCTCTCCTCAGGTGTCTTCAGCCCACTCTGCTGCCACTTTTACCAGAGTCCCAGGTAAGTGAATGCAAATGAAAATTTCTTTGTTGGCCCTTTCAATGGCTCTTTGCATCTCCAGCCATCTTTCTCTGGCATAAAGCAACCCTGCCATTTTTTGCCACTGGTTGTTATCTATGTACTTTTTGGGCTGTGGTGCTATAGCTTAGCATAGACCCCACAGTTCTCAGGGAGATCCAACCAATTGCTTAATCATCCCTCCAGTGCTGTTGCTTGTGGGCACCCAGCCAGCCCTCTCAGGTCTCCACTGCAGCCCTTACCAGTCAGTTACTGCTGAAGATAATTCTTCTGTCTGTCCAAGGTTATAAGGCATTTCTCTTGCTATTGTTCAGTTGTTTGTTCCTGGTGATTTCTCACAATCTAGTTGTAATTTCAGATTGGTCCTGGGAGGAGGTTAGTGGGGCTTGCATTTCCTCCTCAGCCACCTTGCCTCTCCTCTGACTTTATTCTTGTATATGGTGTAAGAAGGTGGTCTAGTTTCTTTCTATCTATCTTTCTTTTGCATGCAGCTGTCCAGTTTTTCCAACACCATTTCTTAAATACACTGTCTTTACCCCATTGCATATTCTTGCCTTCTTTTCATAGATTAATTGACTATATAGATGTGGCTTTATTTTTGGGTTTTCTATTCTGTTGATTGATCTATGTGTCTCTTGCTAATACCATGCAGTGTGATTACTATAGCCTTGTAGTGTAGTTTGATATCAGGTAGATTGATACATCCAACTTTGTTCTTCTTTCACAGGCTTTCTGTGGCTATTCAGGGTCTTTCATAGTTCCATCTAAATTTTAGAATTATTTGTTCTAGTTCTGTAAAAAGTGTCATTAATCTTTTGATAGGGACTACACTGAGTCTATAGAGTGATTTGGGTAGCATGGACATTTAAATGATGTTAATTCTTTCTATCCATAAGCACAGTAAATGCTTACATTTATTTATATATTCTTTGATTTCTTTATTCAATGTTTTATAATTTTCTGAGTATGGGGCTTTTTCCTCCTTGGTTAGATTTATTCCTAGGTATTCTTCATGCAATTTTAAAGGAGTTGTTTTCTTAATTTCTTTCTGGTATTTTATTATTGGTGTATAAAAGTGCAACCAAGAAAAGCACCTGACCCCAGCCAAATGGGGGCATAGGTAGATACACTGTGCCCCCTAGAACAACCAAAAGAACAACAAAAACAACAAATTTAAAAACAAAAACAACCAGAACTGGCAGAAAATCAAACTGTGTGGAAGTCTGACAACCAAGGAGTTAAAGAAGAAACATTCATCCAGACTGGTAGGAGGGGCTAAAGAAGGGCAGCTGAGTGGAGAGAACTCATGGCAAGGCAGCAACTGGAGGAGCAGACAGTCCTACATTTTTATGCAGATAAACTGGAAGGAACAACTGGGGAGTGAGACAGACTGTACAACCCAGAGTTCCAGTGTGGGGAAATAAAGCCTCAAAGCCTCTGGCTGAAAGAAACCTGTGAAGGTTGAGGCAGCAGAGAAACTCCAAGCCTCACAAGACAGTTAGTTGGAGAGACCCATAGGGTCATGGAACATACACAAGAGTGAACACAAAGCCATCCATCCAGGAATCAACACCAGAAGGGCCCAATTTGCTTGTGGTTAGTAGGGGAGTGACTGAAAGCCAACAGAGAGCTGAACAAGCAGCATTGTTCCCTCTCTGACCCCTTCCCCTCAGGCAGTGCCACAGCACAGCAATGAGGATTACCCTGCCCTGGTGAATACCTAAGGTTCTGCCCCCTTACTACATAATAGGTGCACTGAGACACACAAAAAAATGGCCCAAATGAAAGAACAGATCAAAGATCCAGAAAATCTACAACTAAGCAATGAAGAGGTATCTAACCTATCAGATGCTAAGTTCAAAACTCTGGTAATCAGGATGCTCACAGAAATGGTTGAGTATGATCACAAAATAGAGGAAAAAGTGAAAGCTGTGAAAAGTGAAATAAAGGAAAATGTACAGAAAGCCAACAGTGACAAGAAGGAAACTGGGACTCAAATAATCAGTTTGGACCAGAAAGAAGAAATAAACATTCAATCACAGCATAATGAAGAAACAAGAACTAAAAAAAAAATGAGCAGAAGCTTAGGAATCTCTGGGACAACTTTAAATGTTCCAACATCCAAATCATAGGGGAGCCAGAAGGAGAATAGGAAGAACAAGAAATTGAAAACTGATTTGAAGAAATAGTGAAGGAGAACTTCCCCAATCTGGCAAAGGAAATAGACTTCCAGGAAGTCCAGGAAGCTCAGAGAGTCCCAAACAAGCTGGACCCAAGGAAGCACACACCAAGGCACATCATAATTACATTATCCAAGATTCAATATAAGGAGAGAATCTTAAAAGCAGCAAGAGAAAAGGAGACAGTTACCTACAAAGAAGTTCCCATAAAACTAGCAGTTGATTTCTCAAAAAAATACCTTACAGTCAAGAAGAGGCTTGAGAGAGGTATTCAAAGTCATGAAAGGCAAGGACCTACACTGAAGATTACACTATCCAGTAAAGCTACCATTTAAAATGGAAAGGCAGATAAGTACTTCCCAGATAAGGTCAAATTGGAGGAGTTCATCATCCTCGAGCCCTTATTATAAGAAATGTTAAAGGGACTTATACCAAAAAAAGAAGAATATCAAAACTATGAACAGTAAAATGACAACAAACTCACAACTATCAACAACCAAACCTAAAAAAACAAAAACTAAGCAAACAACTAGAACAGGAACAGAATCACATAAATGGAGATCACTTGAAGGGTTATCAATGGGAAAGGGACGGGGGAATAGGGGAAAGGTACAGGGAATAAGAAGCATAAACAGTAGGTACAAAATAGACAGGGGGAGGATAAGCATAGTAAAGGAAATGTAGAAGCCAAAGAACTTATACGTACAGCTCATGGATATGAACTAAGGTCGGGGAGGGGGTGGGAAATACAGGTAGGAGAGGGTATGCATGGTGGAGAGGAATAAAGGGGGGGAATGGGAAAACCGTAATATCATAATCAATAAAATATATTTTTTAACAATTCATCAATTTCTGAATTTTATTTTTGTATGCTGCTACTTTATTGAATTCACTTATCAGTTTTAATAGTTTTGGGTGGAATATTTAGGGTTCTCTCTATATAGTATTACCTCACCTGCAAATGATAACTGTTTTACTTCTTCCTTTCCAATTTGGATGCCCTTTAGTTTTTTTTCTTGTTTGATTTTGTTGCTTGAACTTCCAATTTTATGTTGAATAAAAGTGGTGAAAGAGGACATCCTTGTCTTGTTTCTGACAAACAAGATCTTCAGGAAAATTCTTTTTGTTTTTCACTGTTGACTATAATGTTAGCTGTGTGTTTGTCACAAGTGGTCTTTTCTATATTGAGGTATGTTTCCAGTATTCTAACTTTTTCTAACATAAGTGGATGCTGGATTTTGTCAAATGCTTTTTCTGAACCTATTGATATGATAATATGATTTTTATCCTTCATTTTGTTTATGCATTATATCACATTAGTTGATTTGCATATAGTTAACCCAGGAATAAATCTTACTTGGTCATGCTATATTATATTTTTGATTTATTGCTGAATCCAGTTTACTAATATTTTGTTGAGAATTTTTGCATCTGTGTTTATCAGGAATATTGGCTTACAATTTTCTCTTTTTGTAATGTCTTTGGTTTTGGATTCAAGATAATTCTGGCCTTGTAAAATGAATTTGGGAGTCTTCTTGCCTCTTGAAGTTTTATAATTTTTTGAGGAAGATAAATATTAGTTCTTCTTTGAATGTTTGGTAAAATTTACCAGGGAAGCCATATGGTTGAGACTTTTGTTTATATTTTTTAATTATTATTTTGATTCATCTTTTCAGATATCTGTTTCTTCTTGATTCAATCTTGGAAGATTGTAGGTTGCTAGGAATTTATCCATTTTTTCTGGATTGTCCAAAGTGTTGGCCTATAATTGTTTATAATATGTTCTTAAAATCCTTTGTATTTCTGTGGTATCATTTGTCACTTCTTTTTCATTTCTGATTTTATTTATTTTGGTCTTCTCTCTGTTTCTTTTTATGAGTTTGGTTTAAAGCTTTGTCAATTTTGAATGTCTTTTTAGAGAACCAGTTCTTAGTTTCATTGATGTTTTGTATTTTTTTAAAGTAAGTTTTATTTATTTATGCTCTGACTGTTATTATTTTCTTCCTTCTACTCATGTTGAACTTTGTTTGTTGTTCTTATTCTAGTTTCTTTAGGTGTAGATTGTTTATTTGACCTTTTTCTTGTTTTTTGAGGTAGACCCATATTGCTATGAATTTCCTTCTTACAACTGCTGTTACTGTATCCCATATATTTTGGGTCATTGTGTTTTCACTTTCTTTTGCATCAAGTTATCTTTTGATTTCTTCCTTGATCTCATTGTTAACCCATACACTGTTTAGTAACATGTTATTTAGCTTCCATGCATTTGTTTTTCAATTTTCTTCTTGTAATTACTTTGTAGTTTTATATCTTTGTGGTTGGAGAAGATGCTTGATATAATTTAAATCTTCTCAAATTCATTCAGACTCTCTTTTAGGTCTACCTATAAAATATTACATATGTGCTTGAAAAGAATGTATATTCTGCTGCTTTGTACTGAAAGGGTCCAAAAATATCAATTAAAGGCATATGGTCTAATGTGTTATTTAAAGCTGCTGTCTCCTCATTGATTTTCTGTGTTGATAATGTATCCATTGGTATCAATGGGTGTTAAATTCCCCTGGAATTATGGTATTACTGGCAATCTCTCACTTTATGTCCCTCAGTATTTGCTTTATAAATTTAGGAGCTCCACTGGTGCCACCTCTCTTCTTTTAGAAATGTAGAATCTTGAGTCAAATATGGGGAGCAAATTTCCCCAAGTCACATAGCACCAGACTCCTACCTGTGAACCTGTCTGCATGAGATACTGGGGTAAAGTGGTGGAGCAGACACTTAGAGTCCATAATCTTAAGCAAGGCACATTGTTACTCTTTGAGGCCTTTAGTTCTTTGATCTCCAAAGTAGGCGTAGCATGTGCTATTGAGGAAAATAATGCCTTTGATGTGCCCAGCCCTTGGAAGACCCACTCAGGGATGTCTGTCTTCCAGGAGATACTGTTGTGAGCTACTGTGGCCACCCTAGTTTCCTCTTGCCCTACTGTATGGGACTTGCTCAGCTGTACTCTACTGTCCAGTCTTTGGCAGCAGTCAGTGAAGGCAAAGTCCAGGTGGTCCTGTGATTTTGGCCAAGCCACTTGACCTTTGGCCTTCCTTTCCCCATCTGTGAGGTGGAGAAGGGCCTCCCTGGTAGTGGAATTTGGGATACAGCTGATGTCTCTAACATAGGCCAGGGGTTATCTCCACAGTGTGTGGGAAGCCCAAGGTGATGGGGAAGATCTATGGTGGCCAGGATGTGGTGGCTGGCCAGTGGCCATGGCAGGCCAGCCTGCTCTACCGAAACTTGCACATCTGCGGAGCTGTTCTCATCGACTCCTTCTGGCTGGTTTCCACTGCCCACTGCTTTCTCAAGTGAGTCCTCCTCCCTGGGGCTCCAGCAGATGGGCTGGTAGGAGAGGAAGATGTGGGTTAAGAGGAAAAAAAGGGGTGATGAATATACCATGTCAGCTCCTCTGGGCTTTGTTCTGAAGCAGCCAGTGGCCTTCAAACACATGTCATTCCCTCCTTCAACCTGCATCCCCTCAACCTGAACTGTTTTTCCCTACTCTCCTGCCCAGATTTTCCTCATCCTTCATTCCTAGCCTCTGTGCCTGTCCCCCAGGAGATTGGCAGTGTCCATGCAAGCTTCCACGCACTGGCTCTTTGCCACCTCAGACCACAGTTTCTCCTTAGTGTCCTCATATTCCTGAGTGTCAGAATCTAAGTCAGGACCTGGGGCTGCAATGACAGGCAGAAACTGAGCAATTCTTCTCACTTCAGCAAAGCTGCATGCTTGGGAGAAGCTGTGGTGCAAGGCTGTGTGGGTGAACTTAGAGAGTGACATGGCCACTTAGGAGTCTTAACTCCTTCATCCCCTCTAGGGCTGGCTCAATGTCCAGCTTCTGAACAGAGAAGGAATAAGCCCAAGGAAGAAGAGACATCACAGCTTTGGTCAGGGTGTTAGGGTTCATGTAGCAACTAGCTTTGAAAGTCCAGAGCCCTATTGGCACCTTCTCTGTGCCCCACTTCATGTGAACCCCTCTGTGGCATAGGGGGTGGAAAGACCCTACCTTGCTGTGCTTCCATTCTGTCAAGAAAGAAAGTCCAACGTGGGGTGAGAAGGGCCAACCCCACAGGGGAGGGAGGGAGGTCAGGAGACAGGCTGTGCTACAATTGGTATGGAGCAAAAGGGGCTTGCCCAAGAAGAAGAGTTTTGGGTCTGGGGATTATGGGGAAAGGCTTTCCAGTTGGATGAGTCATGCAAAGTCAGGAAGGTGAGAAGTTTTATCACACATGGTCAGAGATCAAGGTGAGGTTTTGTTTCCTGCACTCATTTGCTCATTTAACACATCTTTTGTGAATGCTTATAACCAAGTGAATAAGCAGCCCTTGGGCAAGAAGGTATTTGAAGAAAGGAGGGGCAGGAAAAGTGTTGGAACCAGGAGGTAGGTCATAGGGAGCCTTGGAAAGGGTCCAGTTAAAGCTAGGGTTGTACACCTCCTCTTGTGTACAATCCAGAGGCCCTGATGTGATGGCCCCACCAAGGGCTCCTCTAGCATTAGGTATCTCTGTTCCTTCAGTTCTAGGGTGTGATGGGGAAGCCATGTGTCCTGAGGTTGTGAGTAGACAATCATTCAGCCTACCTTCCCTGACAGTTAGAAAGGGAAGACAAAAGCTGTCTGCTCCATGAGGAACAGGGAGCCCACAAGGGTGTGGACAGTTAGACAAGGATGCAGGGAGAGAGAGCTGGCCCAAACACTCAGAGATGATGCTAACAGTGTTTCCCCACTCTCCTCCAGCAAATCCCATTTCCCGGAGGACTACCAGATTCTGTTGGGAACCACCCAGCTGTACCAGCACACCCAGCACACCCAAAAGATGGCCGTGAACCGGATTATTATGCACCCAGACTTTGAGAAGTTCCACCCCTTTGGGAGCGACATAGCCATGTTGCAGCTGCCCCTGCCTGTGAACTTCACCTCCTACATTAGTCCTGCCTGCCTCCCAATCCCTGGAGTGCAGCTGCCCAGTCACTCGTCCTGCTGGATAACTGGTTGGGGGATGCTCAGCGAGGATAGTGAGGGGGTGTGGGAGAGGTGGGTGGATGAGAGCAGGGAGGGGGGATGAGGGGAGCAGTGTGGGAATGGGGAGAGGAGCAGGAAGGAGGGAGGAATAACTAAGATTGAAAGGTCCCTATGCAAAAAGACCACTGATCTTTGGCCTTTTATGTCTCATTTCCAGAAGACTAGACCATTCTAGTCCTAGTTCTGAAAAATGTGTGATTATAAAGCATCAGAGTTCCCTAACTTAAAGACTGTGAAAGTCTGGGACTTTCACTTTTGAAATCAAGAATCTGGAGTCTTAGAGTCTTCACGGTTCCAAGATTTTAATCATCCATGGATCTGAGATGACTTGATTCTACTTACATGTCATGCTTGGGGCCTGGCCCATTCCAGGCCCCTGCCAAACACCCTGATTTCCTATTGCTAGAGAAAGTGCTTGGGAAAAGTGAAAAGAAAACATATTTATGGCTTCTGACCTCTGAGTCTAAATGATCAAGTTAGAACCTCATTTTGGTAAATTGTCTACTTTATGGGCTCTTTAGGTGAACTTAATAACACAGAGAAATAACATTTGTTATTTTTTAGGTTCAAGGGAAAAATGTAGGTGAAGACTTAAGGACAGGAGTACTTATTAAAGAAAGGAGTGTTAATGGTTTTGGGAAATGCTCATGGTATACAGGAAAAAAATAACATATATTTGTAATTATTCATAGGCTCATAGTTTGGTATGGTGTTTCTCAATAGAGGCAGTACAGGCATTTTGGACAGACCATGTCTTCATTGGGTGGGAGATACCAGAATCCCTGGCCCTTGCCTACTAAGTTTCAGGAACTCCTTCTAATCATAAGACAACCAGAGCACCAACATATTTATTCTCTCTCTCTCTGTCTGTCACACACATATACATACATGCACACACATAGAAGCTGGTTTTTCCTTGAAGTCAGGGACAGCATCTTACTCATTTTAATATCACAATCTGTACCATAGGGCCTGGCACATGGTAGGTACTTCACCACTGTCACTCTGGCTCACTAGAACATCATTTCTGGCCTGGACTTCCAGAATGGTCGCCCAGCTCCCACCCTGTGTTCTCTACTTTAGTTTCCACACAGCTGTCTGTTTGTGTTAAAAGGAGTCATGCCACTTCCCCACTCGGCACCCTAAATGCATTGTCATTTGTGCTTAGAAAACAGTCCAAACTCTACACCTTAGCTATAAGCCCCTGCATGATGTTGGCCCCAATCCCTCTTTGTTTTATCTCCTACTACATCCCTCATGCATGCCATCCCAGTTACCAGGTCTCTTTCCTGCCTTGAACTTGCTAAGGTTATCCTCACCTCAGGGTCTGGTCCTTGGCTCTCATCTCTGCTGACAATCTTTGCATGACTCATTTCTACATTACATTTACAACTCAGCTCTTCCTCTGAGATTTACTTGATTGTGTGAGCTACAATAGACAATTCCTACTATCACATCTTCCTGTTTTATTTCCTTCACACTACTTATTAGATGTAAAATAATTGTATTTACATCACTTACCCTGTCTCCTCCAATGAAAACATCCCCCTGTATCATTAGTGCCTAAAAGATGACTACCACAAAGATAGATAAATACATGAGTGACTGGATGAAAGGATTGGGGGTGTAGGTGAGAGGATGGGTGAGTAGAAGGAAAATAGATGGGTGAGTGCGTGGATAGATGGCAGGCAGATAAATGGAGAGTGTAGATATATTGATAGATGGAGATGGGAATGGGCAGGAGGATAATAGAAGTATGGATGAAAAGGTGGTTGATGGAAAAATGGAGGGAAGGATGGGTGGATAAGTGGGGGTATGAGGAAAGATGGGTAGATGGATGGAGGAATTAACAGATGGAAGGGTGGGAAAGTTAATGATAGACAAATGGAGAATCGATAGAATGGTTATGAAAAGTGTAAATGGGTTGATGAATGGTTGCTAAGCCCCAGTGAGTGGCATGTGTCCCTGGGATTTATCTTTTTTCTTTGTGAAATAGAAGATGTATAATCTAATGTTATGAGAAAGGTGGAGAATAGGAGGAGTTTGAAAATATTTGACAAAGAGGGGAGGAGCTCATTGGGGGTGGTAGAAAACTGAAGCCATGTTGAAAACTCAACTGTGCTGAGAAAAGCCCATGTATAGGGGGCAGTGGTGAGCAGGTAAGAGAGAGTAGGGTTCAGAGTAACCTGGCCTCCTCAGCTAAGCTACAGCACCCTTCATGGATCTCCTTATCTTTGCAGAGCATCTACTCCCACCCTTCCATCTCCAAGAGGGCAAGGTGAATCTTATCGAAAACAAGTTCTGTAATATGTTATATGAGCAAAGACTTGGCAAAGGCAAGACCCACCCTGTGCATGAGGAGATGCTGTGTTCCGGGGACTTCTTGACTGGAAAGGCCATCTGCCAAGTGAGTGAGGCCATTACTGTTCTTCCCTTGGCTGAGATCAGGGCCTCAGTTTCCCCAGGGGGAGCCTGTATTGCCTCTACTCCCTTTGTGAGACCCCTAGGACTCCCTGTTCCTTCCCTTTGCATGTCTTTCCTGGGCTCCACCTCTTGCAGTGTTCCCCAGGCTAGTCCCTTCCTAAGCCCATATCCCATGACTGTGTCTGCTGGAAGGACCCACAAACAGCATCTATTTTTAGGCATATTTAAAAAATTTTTTTAAAAAAGATTTTATTTATTTATTTTTAGAGAGAGGAGAAGGGAGGGAGAAAGAGAGGGGAAAAAAACATCAATGTGTGGTTGCTTCTCACATGCCCCCAACTGAGGAGCTGGCCTGCAACCCAGGCATGTGTCCTGATTGGGAGTTGAAGTGATGACCCTTTGGTTCGCAAGCTGGCACTCAACCCACTGAGCCACACCAGTCAGGGTATATTTTAAACTTTTGATTGAAGTATAATGTACATTCAAAAGAATATATAGTTGAGTATATAATTACTAAGTACATAGTTTAATGAATGTTCACATACTGATACATGTAACCAACTCCACAGATTCCCCACTAATGCCCCTTCCTCTCACTAACACTCCAGGGAACCACTATCTTCAGTTTTAACACCTCAGATTAGATTATGAATTTTCTACAAGTGGAATTTATTTCTAGTTGGCCATTATTTGTGACTTTTTTTAATTGATTATGCTATTACAGTTGTCCTAATTTTTCCTCCTTTGCCCCACTCCACCCAGCACCTCCACTTCCTCAGGCAATCCACACAACATTGTTCATGTCCATGGGTTATGCATAGGTTCTTTGGCTATTCCATCTCCTATACTGTACTTATCCCCATGACTATTCTGTATAACTATTTCTACTTTTTTTCTTTAAGATTTTATTTATTTATTTTTAGAGAGAATGAAAGGAGGGAGAAAGACAGGGAGAGAAACATCAATGTGTTTCTTGTGCATCCCTGGCCCACAACCCAGACATGTGCCTTGACTGGGAATCGAACCAGTGACCCTTTGCTTCCCAGTCTGGAGCTCAGTCCACTGAGCCACACGAGCCAAGGCCATATTTCTTTTTTTTAAATATATTTTATTGATTATGCTATTACAGTTGTCCTATTATCCCCCCTTCATTCCCCTCCACCCTGAACACCATCTCCCACCCACATTCCCCCCCTTTACTTCAGTCCATGTGTCATAAGTTCT
>JAPYXV010003032.1:0-12620 GCA_028533065.1 Trachops cirrhosus
CAACCACACCTGAAACAAAAACAAGAAGAAACTAAGCAAACAACTAGAACAGGAACAGAACCACAGAAATGGAGAACACATGGAGGGTTAGCAACAGGGGAGTGGGAGGAGGAGAGTGGGGGAAAGATACGAAGAATAAGTAGCAATGAAGGTAGATAGAAAATAGACAGGGGGAGGACAAGAATGGTATGGGAAATGTAGAAGCAAAGAACTTATGACACATGGACTGAAGTAAAGGGGGGGAATGTGGGTGGGAGAGGGTGTTCAGGGTGGAGGGGAATGAAGGGGGGATAATAGGACAACTGTAATAGCATAATCAATAAAATATATTTTAAAAAAAAATCCAAGGTTGGTTGGAGACAGAGAAGGGAAGACACAGAGGTCTGCCAGTCACCACTACTAGGAGAGCAAAGCAGCAAAGGCAATGGTCAGCTTCCCCCAGTTCATCCCACTCCTACACAACACAGCTGCACTGCTGGAAGTGTCTGGCTTCAGGGGACAGCACTGGGATTTCAGATTTGGAACCCTGTCATGTACCACATTCCACCCATGGAGTTGGTCCCCTGACTCAGAAAAGATGCCCATCTTCTCAGGTAACACAGGCCATTTTCCATGGGCCTGCAGAGTTCTGAAAAGCCAGGGCAGTGAAAGAACTAAAAAATTTTGTGTCCTACTAGGGGGCTTGGAAATGGGAGGGAGGTGGGGAGGGAGGTGTGGGTGGGCTGGGATGGGAGTAAAGGACAGAAAACTGTACTTGAACAATGATTAAAATAAAATTAGAAAAAATATAAAAATAAAAAAATAATTCTAAAAAAAAAAACGACAGGAATTTTGTGTCCTAACATGTAGTCTATCTTAGAGAATGTTCCATGTGCACTTGAAAAGAACGTATATTCTGATGCTTTGGGATAAAATGTTCTGTACATGTCAATTAAATGCATCTGCTCCAGTGTGACATTTAAGGTCACTATTGCCTTGTTGATTTTTTTGTCTGGAAGATCTATCCATTGATGTCAATGGGTATTAAAATCTCCTACTATGACTGCATTACTACTGATCTCAATCTTAATGTCCACCAAGATTTTCTTTTTATATTTAGGTGCTTCTATGTTAGGTGCATATATGTTTACAAGGGTTATAAACTCTTCTTGGATTGATCCCTTTAGTATTATGTAATGTCCTTTTTGTCTCTCAATATAGCTTTTGCTTTGAAGTCTATTTTGTCTGATATAAGTATTGCTACCCCAGGGTTTATTTCCATTTCCATTTGCATGAAATTTTTTTCCATCCCTTCACTTTCAGTCTGTGTATATCTTTTGTTCTGAGGTGAATCTCTTCTAGACAGCATTTATATGGATCATGTTATGTTGTCTTATCCTTTCAGCTACCCTATGTCTTTTGATTGAAACATTTAATCTGTTTACATTTAAAGTTATTGATATGTACTTATTTATTGACATTTTATTCTTTATACCTATGTTTTTCTCTATTTTTTCTTTCTTCTTTTTTTATTGTTGTTCAGTTATAGCTGTCCCAATTTTTCCCCATTGCTCACTCCTCTTTTGCATTTCTTGCAATACTGGTTTGGTGGTAATGAACTTCTTTAGCCTTTTTGGGGGAGGGGGATCTGGGAAGCTCTTTATAAGTTCAAGAAGACTGAAATCATATCAAGCATCTTCTCTGACCACAATGTATGAAACTAGAAATCAGTTACAATGAAAAAAGACTGAAAAACAATAAAACACATGAAAACTAAATAACATGTTACTAACCCATGCTACTATAATGAATGGGTTAACAGTGATATCAAAGAAGTAATCAAAAGTTACCTTGAGACAAATGAAAATGAACACACAACAACCCAAAATCTATGGGCCTCTGTGAAAGTAGTCATAAGAGGGAAATTCATTGCATTACAGGCCTACCTCAAGAAGCAAGAAAATTTTGTTAATCATAGTGCAATTGCAGGTAAGAATGCTGATGCAGTAGGGGGTTCTTTTTCCTGGCATAGGTTTGGTTGTCTGGTTTCACTGCTTTGTTAACTAACACCTGTACAATAGCATGCAAGACAAGGTGAAAGTCGCAATATCCAGTAAGCCCACTGGAGGGGATAGCCCACCAACAAAGGAGCCACCGACAGGTAAAGCCAAAGTACAACAAGGGAGTCCACACAAACAGAAAAAAGGTCAAACCTAAAGCCTCCAGACAAGGAGATCAAAGAGACCAATTCAAAAGAGCCTATGTACCCCAATGTTCACAGCAGCACAATTCACAATACCCAAGTACTAGGAGCAACCTAAATGCCCATCAGTAAATGAGTGGATCAAAAAACTACCGTACATTTACACAATGGAATTCTATGCAGCGGAAAGAAGGAAGGAGCTCCTACCTTTCATGACAGCATGGATGGAGCTGGAGAGCATTATGCTAAGTGAAACAAGCCAAGCGGTGAAAGCGAAATACCATATAATCTCACCTATAAGTGGAACGTAATCAACAAAACAAACAAGCAAACAAGATACAACCAGAGACATTGAAATAAAGAACAGTCTGACAGTAAACAGAAAGGAGGAGGGAGAGGGATAATAGGGGATAATGGTGGGGGCATCAAGAAACATGTATGAAGGACACATGGACAAAGCCAAAGGGGATGGGTTTCGGGATGGGAGGCAGGGATGGGTGGGGCAGTGGGGTGTGGTGAGGTGAAAATGGAGACAACTGTACTTGAACAATAAAAAACATTTAAAAATATAAATAAATAAAAAAATGTTCTCACCTCTAGTGAGCAGACAAAGAATGTTTTAAGAATGCTTCATTAACATAACGTATGACTAATTTAATGTGGAGAATTGACCATAAAGGCAACTCATGGCAGGAAACTAATAAAAGTGCTTTAAAAACAAAGGATTAAGCGTATCATGTAAAGTTACTTATGTAGGAAAACTACTCAGACAAAAATATGAAACTTTCCTAAATTTCAGAACTATTTTAAAGAGCAAAGAAAATAGATATATGTACAAAGATTTCAAAATAAGAGCAGAGCCCTGGCTGGTGGTGGCTCAGTGGAAAGAGCGCCAGCCTGTGAACTGGAAGGTCGCAGGTTTGATTCCCAGTCAGGGCACATGCCTGGGCTGCAGGCCAGGTCCCTGGCTGAGGGTGTGTGAGAGGCAACCACACAATGTTTCTCTTGCACATTGGCTTTTCTCTCCCTCTCTGTCTACCTCCTTTCCCCTCTCACAAAAAATAAATAGAATCTAAAAAAACAAATTAAAAATAAAATAAGAGTAGAAAATAGATAAATACAGTGAGACAGAATTCAGGACAAAAATACTTGGACTATTAACATAAATTGGCCTAACCCAGTTACCCACAGAAAAGGATTTTCAAATTAAGTAACCAAGCAAAATCAAATTCTATGTCTCTTAAAAGAATATCTCATTTTTTAAAAAAGTATTTCAGAAACATAAAAATAATAGACTAGGCAGAGAAATGAAAATTTTAGAAAATAAGGATTTTGATTTTATCATTTGAAAAATTGGAATTCAACTCCAAAAGTGTGAAAGACAAAGAAAACATTGTCATGTTAATGGGTGTTCCCTGAAGTGTATATAACATTGAAACTAAAATCTGTAAAAAATTATAAAAATGGGTGCAATATATAATGAAGACCCAGTACTTTTGAAAATGTAAGCACTGAGACAGCAGCAACTTTTTATAGAATGAATTACATGAACTACAAGGAGAAGAAACAGAAACTCACTGAAGGAAGAAAACTTTAATCCACCCTTTTCAGTTCAAGAAAGATTACATGGACAAATATAAGTAAAGAATGAAGGGGAAAAGATACATAACCAACATAATCAATTCAGAGAGCTTTTATGGGCTTGCTGAAAGAACCTAGGCAGTGCAGGGATTAAGCACAGGATTAATGGGCCAGAGACAATGAGTTCAAATCCCAATTTTACTACCTAATTGTCTATATAATCTCAGACAAGTTATTTCTATGTTTATTTCCTCTTTAAAAAATTAACAGCGGGTAAAGAAGCAAGACCTGAAAGTAAGTAAATAAGTAAGTGTGTGTGTGTCACATCAAATGAAAAAGCAAAACCAGGATGAGCTGTCAACAAGCATTCTGTAGTTCTACACCATGACGCCTATGGTGGTAAAACTGTGAGGAAGAACAGAAAAGCTGTGCTTTCAGTTTTATCCAGAGGACCCTGGTTCCTTTGACTCTGAAAATCTTTGCCACTTTAGAGTTATCTATTTCCTACATTCTTGGAACCCAGGTCACAGCTGAAGGCTGTACCCTCAGGAGGATCCGAGATTTTCTCAGTCTTTCCTCTGAGTCTCTCTTGGCTGTCTGAATGCAGTCTACAGCTTCTAATTCATCAGCATGGGTATCCTATGACAAATGTCTTTCCAAAATCTCTTATGTCTTTATTGACCTGGGTTTCTTCATTGTTTCTTTCCACATTGTCATTTCATACCCCCTTACACTTTTCAGCTAGCTGATGTTTAAAGCAAGTAAGTATTTAAAGTATTAATAGTAACAATGTGTTGAAAGTTATTGCATATGTAAAAGTGAAATGTGTGACAATGAAACAAGGACTGGGAATTGAGGTCACATTGTTAAAAAGTCTTTTGCCACGTGAAGTGCCATTATTTGAAGGTAGATTTGCAGTTTTCAAAATGTATTGTAAACCCTATGGCAAAAGAAGTTTAAATAATAAGTAAGTAGAGGAGATCAAATGAATTTTTTTAAAGGCTCAATAAAATTAGAGAAGGCAAAAAAAAAGGAAAAAAGAAATGGAACAAATGAAAGTAATAGAAAACAGCTAGCAATATAGTATATTTTAATACAACTATACAAACAATAAATTTAAAGGTGAATGATTTAAAAATAACAGTTAAAAATTGAGAGACTGGGTTGGAAAAAAAAGTAAGACCCAACTACATGAGACTGAGATTGTATTGGTCAGGACCCTCCAGAGAAACAGAAGCAATAGGAGGGGTCATTGGCCATTGCCTCACACGGTCATGGAGGCTAAGTTCCACAGTTTTCTGTCTGCAAACTGGAGAGCCAGGAAAGATGGTGGTATAATTCAGTTTGAGTCAAAGGCCTGAGTCATTAGTCCATGGGGACTAATGGTGTAAGTGTCAGTCCAAGTCTGAAGGCTGAAAACGAGGAGCACCAATGTCCAATGGCAGGAGAAGACGATGTCCCAGCTGAAGCAGAGAACAAATTTTCCCTCCCTCTCCACTTTTGTTCTATTCAGGCTCTCAAATGATTGGACGATAGCTACCCACACTGAGGCGAGCAGTTTTCTTTAGTCTATTGATTCAAATGTTAATCTCTTCTGGACACACCCTCACAGATAAACCTAGAAATAGTATTTTATGGCTTTCTGGACATCCATCACCCCACTCAGGTTGACACTCAAAACTAACCATTACAGAGATCTACAAGAAACCTACTTTAATATTATGATAGTAGACTTCCAGTTTCAGCTCCAACATGTAAAAAATTTAGAAGTCGTAACTTATATCCCTAAAAGAAAGAGATGAGAAAACTGAAAATCAAGGTTTTCTCAGACCCATCAGAGAACTGACGCTGCATGGCAAATTGCCACCCCAAAATCTAGATGAATACAGAGTTGAAGCTCAGATCTGCTTCCCTGAAGCAAAACTCACCAGAGCCATAAACTGGTAGAAATACTTAAATGGTAGATTTGATGAATTGCTGGGGTCGAGTGTAGGATAGCTTGAGTGAGAAACTTGTTAGAGCTGCAATATTGGAGACAGGTACATAGTCATGGGTTTTACCTCCAGGAACCCCCCCAAATTCTCAGAACGAAAGTTGAAAAAGGTACCCTCGTGGCTCTGGCAGGGGGAAGAAGAATAGAAATCTTTGGAAACCATGCCCAGGGTGTTTTCCATAACAAAAGCCTAGTCTCCAAGGGAAAAAGACTTTAACAGAGCCCTATCCAGGATCACGCAGCGTGGGTGGCTTACAACCAATACCCACCAACTTTGGGGGCTGTGCAGCACAAGTCTGGGCTGCAATCTGAGATGGTCAATATCACCCGCAGAAAGTGTAGGATAAATTAGTCACTGCCAAACTGCCTTCTGGGAAGTGTTACTTGCTGTTCCTAGAGCTGAAGTTTCTGTGGTAAAATAAGTTTGAGAAAAACTGCATAATAAATACCAGTCCTAATGACTCAGATAATACATTAATATAGTAAAGACTCAGAGAAATCCCTAAGTATAATTGAAAACGATTACAAGTTTATTCTCAATCCTGTTTGTGCATCAGAAGAGCTTATTTGATTTTTAGTAAATATAACACATGGGTCCCACACCTGAGGATATGAGAAAGGCCAATATCAAGACTCAAAAAAAAAAAGGACAAAGAATTGTTAAGATGGGTACAGTACCATAGAAAAAAATTCTTCTTAAAAATAATAAAAATATGAACAATAAAATGACAACAAACTCATAACTATCAACAAATGAAACTAAAAGAAAAGAACACCAACAAAAACAAAAACTAAGCAAATAGCCAGAACAGGAACAGAATCAGAGAAATGGACACCACACAGAGGAAGTTCAGTGGGGAGGGGAAGGGAGGAATGGGGGGGGCGGAGTACAGGGAAGAAGAAGCATAATTAGTAGGCATAAAATAGACGGGGAAAGATAAAAAAAATGGTATAGGGAAGAGAGGACTCAAAGAACTTATATGTACAACCCATGGACATGAACTAAGGTGGGGGGAATGCTGGAGGGTTGGGGGGCAGGTGGAGAGGGGTATAAAGGGGGAAAAATTGGGAAAACTATAATAGCATAATCAAAAAATACTTAAAAAAACTTTTTTCTTAGTAAAAGATGCAAGTTCTATACTCTGGTTTCTCTTCAGATTGTATAAATCTTTCGGCTTTTACTAAAGATGCAAGTTCTTCACAATAGTAAGTAGTAAAGGAATCCAAATGTGTCACCCCAAAATAGGCCTGACATAAAAGTTATTTTGAGCTGAAGGCAATTATGAAGCAGGAAGTCCAGGAAAAGCACCCCACCCCTTTCTGCCTAAAGACAGGATATAAATTCTCCTTTTATTGGAAGCAGAGTCTTAGCCCAAATGCAGCACCAGAGGAATCTGGAAAGTACTCCACTACTTTCCTCACATATATTTACCTTCCCACAATCTGCCACCCTTGGGAGGCTGAAACTGTAACGGGGTGCACCCAAGGGGGCCCCAAATAGGGATCTGTAATGGGGTCCAGAACTCAGGGTGTCCAGGAAATATTAGAAAAAAATATGTATAGGATGTCCTCACCCCAACAAATCTGAGCTGGGAGACGGGACACACTGCGCTGGGGCACAGGGCCATTGAGAGTTGTTCTGCATAGCAACAGCTTTGCAGCTAACCTCTGGTATGGTCATTTAACATATCTTTTACTTTTAACTGGTTTCATAGATGTGTTAAATAGCTGTGGCCAAGCTTTGAGTCAGGGAGATTGGAGTGACTTCAACTCATGATGTAACTGGGAGGGAACGCCCTCTGGTTACAGCACCTGTGTGAGAGCTTGCAGATGATTGTTTCCATGCCATGAAGCCCCACCTGCCCAGACTTACTATGGCAGCCCAGTAAAGCTGGAAGAATTCGGGAATGCTGGCAGGTGTAGATGATTGTGGGAGGAGTCGGAAACAGGGCTACAGAGGAAGATTGGCGCTGGGATTTAAACCCAGGTGTGGCAGCCATGCAAGGTTTTTTTGGGGACTGTGCAGCTTTGGGGTGCTCCATTTTGCCACATGGCTTAGGATGCAGGAGAGACCTTGCTGGGAAGAAAAGGGGTGAAAGGACTCTTGCTGGTGGGCCACGAGAAGGTGCCACATGGTTTCGGATTAACTGGAGATCACAGCAGCGACACAGCTGATGGTGCCGGGAACCAAGGGGCTGCCTGAACCATGGACTTCTACTTCTTTTCCTGAGATACAGTACCCCGGACTGGGCAGAGGTAGAAGAAAGGACTGTGCATTCGTGGGTATTCTAAAGAACTTTAGTATTTTAATGAAGACATTAAGTCATTACTCTAAGTCTGTATAACTCTTTGAATAAATAACTGCTTTCCTTTTCACCAATCTCTGGCATTGAGAGCTGTCTTTCCCTGGAGGCACGCAAAGCAAACCTAGTATGGGGGTGGAGGGGGATCCTGGGAGGAGAAAGGGAGGGTCCATTAGGTAATAGTGTATCATTCGCCCTCCCAGGTCTGTTCTGAAACAAAACTGCATTCCTTTGTCCTGTCATTTCTCCACAAATTTATTGTTCTTTGTTGAAGATACTGTGATCTTCAGGAAGCTAAGCCACCATTTCAGCTACCTTTCATTTTAAGTTTCTCCTGTGTGATGTGTGCTGCATGTGTCAATACACTGTTTTTCTCTTTTTAATCTTTTTGTTAGAATCCCATCTGAAAACCTAAGATGGGTAGCGGTAAAATTTTACCTCTGCTAGTGGTATGACAGGCAGCTCATGAAAGTTTGAAAAAGAAGGAAAAGTTTGCAACCACTACCACCAGAGATGTAAAAGGAAGTCAAGGGATAAAATACACAACTTTGTTTACCAAGCAGCTCAAAGAGAACTCTTGAAGCCAGAGCAAGACTTTGTAGCAGAAGGAGTCATCCTGGTTCAATAGCCCAAAGGCAGAGTGGAGGAAAGGTACTTGTAACTTTCCCAAGGACTAGAAATTAACAAGGCAGGTACTGACAGAAGTCCTGATGGGATCTATTAATTCCCATTGAAAAGTACCACAAACTGATTGGCTTAAAACCACAGAAATTTATTGTCTCAGATTTCTGGAGGCTGGAAGTCTGAAATTAAGGTGTTGGCAGGGCCATGCTCTCTCAGAAGCTTCCAGAGGATTCTTCTTTACCTTTCCCAGCTTCTGGCAGCTTCAGGCATCCCCTGGTTTATGATAGCATAATTCCAATCTCGTCTATAGTCATCTTCCATGTCTTCACATGGCATTTCTTGTGTGTGTGTGTATACAAATTTCCTTCTAATTATAAGGATACTAGTCACGTTGGATCAGTCCCAACCTAATGACCTCATCTTAGTTTCCCAATAAGGTAATATTCACAGGTAGCACTTCAACATATCTTTTTAGAGCACACATTCAACTCATAACAGCAGGTATCTTGGAGGGTTGAGGAGAACTAAGCAGGAATCACTGAATAGGGGGGTGCTCTGGCTGAACAGAAAGACAAGCCAGAATGGACTGGGACAAAAGAAGGGGAAGAAGAGTTAGGGAGAAAGCTGTAAGTTCTGAAAGAAGCCTTGTTAAATCCCTGCCAGAAAATCAATTGCAAGTCTGGGAGGAAACACATTAAAATGTTAGTAATGGTGGGGTCATTGATGACTTTAACTTTTTTATACTTTTTTATACATTCCAAACTTTGTACAATAAACACAAAATTTTTATAAAGAGAAACAATCATCTTTAAAGTAACATTCACAATCCTCTGGAGTATGTACAATCGAGAGCAGAAAGGTAAAGTAAGAAAAACACATATATAGAAAAAAAGTTAAACAAAGATGATACTGATTCACAATCTGCATTCAATAAATGCTTACAAATAAAAGTAAAGTTGATTTGAGATATTTACTTAAATCCCAAAAAAGTAAAGTAGAAAAACATGTAGAATTTAACCCCAACACTCCCATTTGCCACTTAAGCAATAATGAGTGAGTTACTCCAAAGGTTTGTTTTCTCACCCATAAAAATAGATTTTAATTTCCATCTCACCGAGCTGTTACAAGATTCATATGAAAGCATTTTGTGAACAGGCTAGCACAGTGTAAATACTTAAGTGTTTTTCAACATTTTCAATATATTAATGAACTTGTACATACAATATATGATTTTGACAAACGGATGGCATAATGAACACGTGAAGGCTGAGACCTGGTCAGGTGAAGAAGAGGAAGAGCATGGGCAGGGCAAGGGAGGACTGTCTCAGCTTTCTGACCCAGAAAAGTGAGGGGTATTAGTACTAACAGGAAAGAGGAATTACTCAACTGAACTGAATTTGGATTCTATAAATTTGTCAAGTTTCAGAAAAAGTGACATAAGCCTAAACTGTAGGATGTCTATGCTATGCGCCTATAGCACCAGTTAGGATACTTCAGACTGCAACTGACCAAAATGCAACTAAAATGGCCTTATACAAAAAGGAGCAATAATCTCATGTAATGAGAAGTTTGGGATTAGGAAAATTGCAGTAGTTTAACGATGCCAACAAAGACCCTGGTTCTTCTTCTTTTCCACTGTTACTGTACTTTCCTCAGTTTCCACACAGCTGCTAACATCAGAAAGGGGGCTGTTTTCCCAAATACCACTTTTTAGAAGCTACAAAAACATTTCCCCAAAAGTTCCCCCACCTTGGAAAATTTCCCATCCTATCTCACTGGCCATAATTATCTCACATGAAACTGCTTCTCCTGATGCATGTGGAGAGCACACACACCAAACGGTTCAATTAGAAAGAACCAGGGAAAAAAGCAGAGAAGTGGGGCAAATGGCTACTAGAAAGGCAACAACAGGGTCTGCCATATCTGTCTATGTACAGAACATACAGGAAGTTGAACAAAACATGAAATTGGAGCCTGAATGAATAATACTGATGTACTACCAAGGACCAGGATGTATACAGTGGAAGAAGAGGATGGATGACCCTGGGCTGGGATATAGGCCAGGATTCTTGGGCAGGGAAAGAATAGCCTCATTTCCCACCAGTCACTGGTGGGAGGATTAAAGATGCTAATGGGCTCAACCAAAAAAATGGCCGGAGATCTGAGACAAAAGAACAAGAAAACGTGTGTATGTGCACTCCATTCGCAGCATTGTAGAAGGAGATGTCCCCAGCCTCATAATCTAGGAAAACCCCCACTCGCTGAACAGCTGGCTCTAGACTGGTGGAAATTACAGGGTTACCCGTTAGGGGCCAATAGCAGGTGGAGCTCCAACAAATAGCCCAGATGCCCACATCAGGGGATATTTCTGAATTATGAACGATCCCCAGGATGTCCTCCCGACACACTCCCACAGCAATCGCCAGGCTACTTGGGTTATCAATTTCCCAGTAATGTTTCCCTGAAGTGAAAATGTTTTTTCCCAAAACACTGGGTAAGTATTGAAATCTCCTCATGGAATGCGTGGTCTGCTGAGGATTCCTCCGTGCAGTAAAGTAGTTCCATGCTGAAGAAAATACTGGCCAAGAACTGGCTGGTGTTCCATTTTGCACATACCTTCCTTCCTGGGAGAAGACAAGTTTGGGGTGAGCTGTGTCTTCAGCTAAACTGATAGCCACTGGAGAGAAAATGAGAGCTGAGATAAGTAACACAAGGCTTACCACCAGCCCTCCTCCAGAAATACCCATCTTTTCCCATGTCGGTTCCATCCTTCTCCTAATGAGTATGGTCAGGGATGAGCCTCCTCGTTGCCTCTCAACTATTCATCAGGTTGGCCTAGTGGGCCATAGTATGGCCTGTAGCAACCTAAAATTCTCATTTCCCTTTGGCTCCAAAAGACTAAGACCTAGAAAATGGGGAGCTCATTAGTTCATGGCCGTTGCTCTTAACAATCAGCATAAAACTTGGAGAAACATTAACACATTCTGACTTACTGAATCAGAACTAGATCAAGGCTGCTGACTAGCTGATTCTTTGTACAGGTATACATGGATGTCATCATTAACAAGGTTTCTCTTCACTTGCTCCAGTTGTTCACTGGGCATCTCCACAGGCTCCCGACAAACAACTCAAAACAGAACTCATTATCCTAAGTCCCCTCCCATATACTTGGGACTTGTCCCCCCACAAACACAGACATCGTTATCTTCTGTTGTTCTCTAAGGTGTAAGGGTATTACCTCCACCAAACACCACATGTGAAATCTTGAGATTTGATTATTCTTTCCTTCTGCCCCTCAATGACTAATTAATTCACTAAGTCCTATCAAGTCTACCTCTAAAATACCAGTCAGGTTCTTTTCCTCCTCTCCATTCCCACTGCCACGGTCTTTACCCAGACCTTCTTCAGCATCTCTTACTTTAACTGTGTCTATAACATCCTCCCTGGACTCCCAGCCTCCAAATTCTCTTCCTTCCAACTCTCCATGCTGCTCTAGTTTGTCTTCTCTTTTTTAAATCAGGAATGGATGTTAGGTTTTGACACAAGCTTTTTCTGCATCTACTGAATTGACCAACTTTCCTTTTTTTACTTTGCTAAGCGTTGAATTACACTTGTTTTGCAAATGTTAAACCAACCCTGCTTTCCTGGGCCAAATCCCATTTGGTTGTGATGTATTATTCTTTTTTCTTTTCTTTTTTTTTTTTTTGCTTTTTTTAATATATTTTATTGACTATGCTATTACAGTGGTCCCATTACCCCCGTTCACTCCCTTCCACCCTGCACACCCTCTCCCACCCACATTCCCCCTCTTTAGTTCATATCCATGTGTCATAAGTTCTTTAGCTTCTACATTTCCCATACTATCCTTGCCCTCCCCGTCTATTTTCTACCTACCATTTATGCTACTTATTCTCCGTACCTTTTCCCCCTCTCTCCT
>JAPYXV010003033.1:0-12620 GCA_028533065.1 Trachops cirrhosus
AGTAATGTCACTTCATCATCTATCCGCACCCCTCTGGGGCCTACTCTGGCTTTTCTAAGTGTCCTAAAGTATCTCTGCTTCACTACCTTTGGTAAGGGAGTCTGCTTGAAAGGAAGCTTGCTTGAAAGGAAGCCACAATCCAGTGCTCAATATGGTTCATTGACTTTGAATGAATGAATAAAATGAATGATGGAAGATACAAGGTCTTTTGGGTGACATAGAGCATGCTTTCAAATTTCTGCTCAGCCTCTTACTGACAGTACAATCCAGGAAAGTTACTAAATTGGGCTCATTCTTTTTTCCCAATTTTAAGTGTTCATGGTTGCTGAGTGCTTGTAAGGTTGCTGAGGACTGAATGGGTTTTTATACATGAAAGTTTTTACACTTTGATCAACAAATCACAATGTCCTTTCCCATGGTCATTAAATCACTTCACTGAGCCATCTCATAAACTCTTTAGAAATCACATCTTACAGTGTCCTCCAAACAACTGTAAAACATTAATTCTGAAAAGTTAAGAATTCTTTTTTTTACTTTAAATTATTTTATTGTTGTTCAATTACACTTGTCCATATATTCTCCCTACCCCTCTCCCCACCCCCTCCAAAACCACCTCCCTCCTTTGCTTCCACCCTTCCCATTGGTTTTGTCCATGTGTCCTTTATAGTAGTTCCTGAAAACCCTTCTCCCCACTGCACCCCCCTCTAATATTGTTAAATTGTTCTTAATTTCAGTGACTCTGGTTATATGTTGTTTGCTTTTTCTTTTGTTGATTAGGTTCCAGTTAAAGGTGAGGTCATATGGTATTTTCCCTCACTGCCTGGCTTATTTCACTTAGCATAATGCTCTCCAGTTCCTTCCATGTTACTGTCACAAAGGGTATAAGCCCCTTCTTTCTCTCTGCTACATGATATTCCATTGTGCAAATGTACCATAGGTTTTTGGTCCACTCATTTACTGATGAGCACTTAGGTTGCTTCCAGCACTTGGCTATGGTAAATTGTGCTGCTATGAACATTGGGGAGCATAGGTTCTTTTGGGTTGGTGTTTCAGGACTCTTAGGGTATAATCCTAGCAGTAGAATTGCTGGGTCAGAAGGCAGTTACATTTTTAGTTTTCTGAGGAAATTTCATACTGCCTTCCATGGTGGCTGCACCAGTCTGCATTCCCACCAACAATGCACTAAAGTTTCCCTTTTCTCTACATCCTTGCCAACACTTGTTTGTTGATTTGCTTATATTGGCCATTCTGACAGGTGTGAGGTGGTATCTCATTGTGGTTTTAATTTGCATCTCTCTGATGGCTAGTGATGCTGAGCATCTTTTCATGTTTCTCTGGGCCCTCTGTATGTCCTCCTTAGAGAAGTGTCTGTTCAAGTCTTTTGCCTATTTTATTATTGGGTTTTTTGTCTTCCTGGAGTGTAGTTGTGTGAGTTCTTCATATATTTTGGAGATGAAACCCTTGTCCGATGTGTCATTGGCAACTATGTTTCCCATACAGTTGGCTTTCTTTTCATTTTACTGCTGCTTTCTTTAGCCATGCAGAAGCTTTTTAATTTGATAAGGTCCCATTTGTTTATTCTTTCCTTTATGTTCCTTGCTTTAGGGGACATATCCATGAAGATGTTGCTGAGTGGAATATCTGAGATTTTCCTGCCAATGTTTTCCTCTAGGACTTTTATGGTATCACAACTTGTATTTAAGTCTTTTATCCATTTTAAATTTATTTTTGTGTATGGTGTAAGTTGCTACTCAGGTTTCATCTTTTTGCCTGTAGCTGTCCAGTTCTCCCATTTTTTGAAGAGGCTATTTTTACTCCATTTTATGTTTCTTCCCCCTTTGTCAAATATTAATTGACTGTAGAGACTTGGGTTTATTTCTGGGCTCTCTGTTCTGTTCCATTGGTTCTATGTGTCTGTTTTTATGCCAGTACCAGACTGTTTTGATTACAGTGGCCTTATAATACACTTTGATATCAGATATTATGATCCCTCCTGCTTTGTTCTTCTTTCTGAAAATTGCTGCTTCTATTTAGGGTCATTTATGGTTCCACATAAATTTCTGAAATGTTTGTTCTATATCTGTAAAATATGTCATTGGTACTTCAGTAAGGATTGCATTTAATTTATAAATTGCTTTGGGTAGTATAGGCCTTCTGATGATGTTAATTCTTCCAATCCATTAGCATGGTACATTATTCCTTTCATTTGTGTCTTCCTTAATTTATTTTTTCAGTGTTGCATAGCGTTCTGAGCACAGGTATTTTACCTCCTTGGTTAGGTTTATTCCTAGGTACTTTATTTTTCTTGTTGCTGTATCAAATGGGATTTTTTCCCCTGATTTCTGTTTCTGATGTTTCATTGTTGGTGTACAAAAATGCCTTTGATTTCTGAGTATTGACTTTGTATCCTGCTGTTTTGCCAAATTCATTTATTATGTTAAGCAGTTTTTTGGTCAAATCTATAGGATTTTCTATGTATACTATCTTGTCAAAGGACAAGTTTTGTTTCTGCCTTTACAATTTGGATGCCTTTTATTTCTTTTTCTTGTCTGATTGCTGTGGCTAGGACTTCCAGTACTATATTGAATAGGAGTGGTGAAAGCGGACATCCTTGTCTTGTTCCTAATCTTAGTGGGAAAGCTCTAAGTTTTTGTCCATTGAATATTATGTTGGCTGTAGCTCTCTCATATATAAAGACCATATATGGTCTTTATTATGCTGAGGAATGCTCCCTCTACTCTCTCTTTGCTGAGTGTTTTTACAATAAATGGGTGCCGTAGCTTATCAAATGCTTTTTCTGCATCTATTGTTTTCATCATGTGATTTTTGTCTTTTGTTTTGTGTATGTGATGTATTATGTTTATTGATTTCCAAATATTGTACCCTCTTTGCATCCCTGGGATGAATCTCACTTGGTTGTGGTGTACGATCTTTTTAATGTATTGCTGGATGTGGTTTGCCAATATTTTGTTGAGGCTTTAGCATCTATGTTCATCAGCGATATTGGCCTGAAGTTTTCTTTCTTTTCTTTGTCTTTATCTTTATCTGGTTTTGGGATTAGGATGATGCTGGCTTCATCAAAAGAGTTTGGGAGTCTTCCATCTTCTTGAATTTGTTCAAATAATCTGTGGAGGATGGGGGTTAGCTCTCCCTTAACTGCTTTTTAAAATTCACCTGTGAAACCATCTGGTCCTGTGCTTTTGTGTGTCAGAAGCTTTTTGATTACTGCTTCAATTTCATCAGCTGTTATTGGTCTGTTCAGGCTTTCTCCTTCTTCATTGAGTTTTGGTAGATTATATTTTTTTAGAAACTTGTCCATTTCACCTAGGTTTTCAAATTTCTTGGCATATAGTTCTTTATAGTAATTTCTTACAATCCTTTCTATTTCTGTGGTATGAGTTGTAATCTCTCCTCTTTCATTTATGGTTGTGTTTATTTGGGTCATTTCTCTCTCTCTCTCTCTCTCTCTCTCTCTCTCTCTCTCTCTCTCTCTCTCTCTCTCTCTGATGAGCTTGCTTAAAGTCTTGTCAATTTTGTTTATCTTTTCAAAGAACCAGCTCCTGGATTCATTGATCCTTAGAATTGTGCTTTTAGTCTCTATGTCATTTAATTCTGCTCTGATCTTGGTTATTTCCTTCCGTCTTCTTTCCCTTGCTTGTCTTTGTTGTTATTCCTCAAATTCTTGTAGGCATCGGGTTATGTTGTTTATTTAAAATGTTCCTATCTTTTTTAGGTAGACCTGTATTGCTGTGAACTTCCCTCTCACGACTGCCTTCACTGGGTCCCATAAGTTTTGGGTCGTTGTGAGTTCATTTTCATTTTTTTCCAGAAACTTTTTGATTTCTTCCTTGATCTCATTTTTGACCCATTCATTGTTTAACAGCATGCTATTCAATCTCCATGCTCTTGAGTGTTTTGTGTTTTTTTTCTTGAGGTTGGTTTTTAGTTTCAGTTCTTAGTTGTCAGAGAAAATGCTTGTTATGATTTCAATTTTCCTGAATTTATTGAGGCTTGCTCTGTGTCCTATCATGTGGTCTATCTTCAAAAATATTCCATGTGCATTTGGAAAGAATGTTTATTTTGCTTCTTTGGGATGAAGGGCTCTGTACATATCAGTTAAGTCCATGTGATCTAGGGCATTGTTCAATGCCACAATGTCTGTGTTGATATTTTATTTGGAAGATCTGTCCATTTTTGACAGTGGGGTGTTAAAATCTCCTACTATAATTGTGTTGCTGTGGATAGCTTTCTTGAAGTCCTCCAAGATATTTGCTATGTATTTGGGTGCTCCTATGTTGGCTGCATATATATTTACTATGTTTATGTCTTCCTGATGGATTCTTCCCTTGAGTATCAGGAAGTGACCTTGTAGGTCTCTTTTTAAAAAAAAAATCTTTTGTCTGATATGAGTACTGCTACCCTGGCTTTTTTTTCTGTACATTTGCTTGGAACATTTGTTTCCAGCCCTTCACTTTCAGTCTGTGTAGGTCTTTTGTTCTGAGGTGGGCCTTCTTTAGGCAGCATAAGTGTGGGTGATTATTTCTTATCCACTCAGCTATTCTGTGTCTTTTGATTGGGGCATTTAATCCTTTTACACTTAAGGTTATTATTGATAGGTACTTATTCATTGCCATTTTTTTGTACATGTCCTGTTCTCTCTTTCACTGTTTTTCTTCCTGTTCTTAAAGCAAACCCTTTAGCATCTCCTGCAGAGCTTGTTTTGAGGAGGTATATTCTTTGAGGCTTCTTTTGTCTGGGAAGCTTCATATTCTTCCTTCCATTTTAATTGAGTGCCTCACTAGATAGAGTAGTCTTGCTTGCAGGCCTCTGGTTTTCATTACTTGGAGTATTTTTTGCCATTCTGTTCTAGCTTGGAGCGTTTCCATTGAGAAGTCAGCTGCTAGTCTTATCGTTGCTCCCCTGTTTGTTGCTTCTTGTTTTTCCATTGCTGCCTTTAAGATTCTCTCTTTATCTTGGAATTTTGTCATTTTTATTATGGTGCGGCTTGAATTGGACCTCTTTGGGTTCCTCTTGATTGTGACTCTGTATTTCCTGGATTTTTGTGACTTTTTCTCTCATCAAATTAGGGAAGTTTTCCATCATTACTTTTTCAAACAGGTTTTCTATCCCTTGCCCTTCTTCTTTTCCTTCTGGTATCCCTACTATACAGATATTATTACATTTCATGTTGTCCTGCATTTCCCTTATCACCTGTTCATTCTTTCTGAGCCTCTTTGCCATGTCTCCCTCATTCTGGGTGCTTTTTCCTACCTTCTCCTCCAGCTTGCTGGTCCAGTCCTCTGCTTCATTGATCTTGCTTTTGATTCTTTCTGTGTTCTTCAGTTTAGAAATTGTATTCTTCATTTCCTCTGGGCCTTTGTTGATAGTTTCTATTTCCTTTTTCATGTTGATATAGTTTGCAGTGAGTTCACTGTAGTTTCCCTGTGGTTCTTCGTAATTCTCTGTGAGCTCATTGAGCTACCTTATAACCATTGCTTTGAACTCAATATCGGATAGTTGACTTGCTTCTATTTCATTTAGCATTCTTCTGAGACTTCCTTCTATTTCATTTAGCATTCTTCTGAGACTTCCTTCTATTTCATTTAGCATTCTTCTGAGACTTCTTTCTTTTCTTTCATTTTGGGGATTGTTTCTTTGTCTTCCCATTGTTTGTGAGACTCTTCTTTTTAGACTCTGCTTCTTAAATTTATCTGTTTTGACTCCCTGGGTTTCTTACGTGAACTTCTATGGTAAAATACCTGTGAGATTCAGTGGTGCCACTCCCTTGATCTCCTGAGGTCACTGGTCTTGGACTGTCTTTAATGTTGGCTCTGTGTTTATCTTTGGATTTTGATTGTTATTGGGTCTTTCTTTGGTGGGTCCTTCCCACCAGCTGGTTGACTGAGGGTCACTCTGTCCACTATCTCTTGTAGTCTATTGTGCAGGTGTGGGCAGGTTGTGTTGAAGCTGGTTCTTCCATGTGTAAAAGCTTTTAAGAATTCTCTGTTTCTCTTGTTCAGTCATTTGTTCTGGGTAATTTCTCCACCACTTAGTTGTATTTCTAGATAGGTCCTGGGTTGAGTTAGTGTGGCTTCCACTCCCTCCTTCACCTTCTTCTGTTGTTATCTGTTGGTGGGTTTCTTCTTCCAGCAGGTATCCTGGTGTTCACATCTTCCACCTACTCTTTTTTGTGATCATATGGAGGGGGAAAGGCAAAATGGTTTAAGACACCAAGAGTGTATTCAATGATATTTAAGGTACCAACCCACAGAGAAGAGATAGGAAATCCTTTGGATATCTATAGTGTTAACCATGATATTTCACCCATCTAGTCACTTTTTAGAAAGGGTGAAAAGAAGATAAGACTCTTGTTTGCAAGAGAAGGATTGTGAGTTTGATCTAGAAAGCAGTGAACTTGGGGAAGGTCAGATTATGAGGTAATAGAGAGTAAGGGATAGAAAATAGGCATAGTGTGTGAGAGAACAGCATTAACCACAACAGTAATAGAGTTCAGGGAACCTTGAAGTGGACTAAGATCTGGGAGGAGTGTTGTGTGGTATTTACAATTGTATGGAACAGGTATTATTTACAATAATAATGGGGCAACAATCATATGACAGAATCTATGTGATCTGGATAACCAGAATAGGAAGTATAGGACCTAGCATAGTGTGCTAATGGAACACAAATGAAGTGAAAGACAGTAAGTTAGCAATACACTATGAAAGAGAGAACAAGGGAAACCAGTCAAACAATGCAATTTAACCAGCCAAGTGAGGAAGACTAATCAGAAAAAAGAGGAATATAAAAATAGTAATAAAATAAAAGGTGTAAGAATAATGAAAAAATATAATACAAATGTGCAATACCTTGCAAGTTCTCTGTAGCAGCAAAGTGAAATTTGTCTCACCATTGCAGCTGTTGGGATACCCCCTGCTTGGGTCCATTTCTAGTCTTTCACTGTTCCAGGCTTTTGGGTTTTTTTTTTGTCTCACTTGTGGAAATTATGTTTTAAAAATAGGAAGGAAGAAAAGATAAAAAGGGAAAGAAAGGAAGAAAGAATAAAACAAGGAAGATGAAAGAGAGGAAGAAGGAGTTTAAAGATAAAAAATAAAAAAAATAAAGAATTACTTTTAAAAAAATCCTCCTTCTGACTTCAAACTGGCCAAGCCAGTTTTGCTGTTCTTCCTAGATGCAGCAGGCTGAGGAGTGACTGATCTCCCTTTTCTCCCTTCCTTATCGGCAGGCAGCCCAGTTCCCCAGCAACCTCTGGTCCTCACCCTGGGGTTTTGTGTGTGGCCTTGGTGCCTTCCCAGAACACACTCTCCCTGGGTTGTGGACATGCATGCTTGACCTGGCTGCCTTCAGTCCCTCAGGTTTGGGTACCCACTCTTCCCAAGGCTATGGGAGTGTGTGCAGGGCCTTCTGAGCCACCTTGGTAGGCTACATGGCTGGGTTTGGAGGAGGCCAGAGTGGTTGCTGCAGGAGAAATCCCTAAACAGCCACCAAGTGTCTCTTTTTTCACTTTTTCTTGAGAAATTCCTCCTGTTCAAGCCTGCAGCTCCATACAGAGGCCTGGCCTCTCACACAGCCCACCTCTCCAACCAGACCAGGGACTATCCAGGTCAGGGCCCATCACAGCCCAACTCTCAACTCTCAACCTGCACCAGCCAGCATCCACAGACTCCATGGGTGCTCACAGTCACTGTGTGTTTGCCACTTAGTTCTCATTCCCCTCTCTGTGACTGCAAGCAACCAGGTCTTTCCCGGTGCTGCTCAAACTTTGTTTGGCAGGGGAGAAGCTGTTGACCCAGCTCTCTCCCAAGAACTCTGTGGCAGACCCGGGCCTGGGGCTGCAGCTGCCCTGGTCCCCGCACGGGTCCCAGGGACCTTATTGTCCTGAAGCACTCTACTTATTGTCTGGTTTTTCAATGTCCTGTACACTTTTTGGTCTCTAATCTTCATATATGCTGGGGTACAGTTGACTGTTCACTTGGTTCCTTAGCAGGTCGCCTAGGTATTTCACCCGTGTGCAGGGGGTAGTGGGCTCTGCCCCACCTAACTGGCCTCCATCTTCCTCAGGCAGAATTCTGAATAGGAATAGAGTGGAAGGAAACAAGATTTTCCCCCCAACATCTTTCTTCATTCACAGCACAGTATAGTAACATCATAGTATTTAAAGTAATACCTACAATAATTGTTAATATTTACTAAACTTTGAAAATTTCTGTAAACAATTAATCTATAAAATATATGTATTTCTGCACAAATTTGTGGAAAAATGATCTCATTAGTGATTATAAAATAATGATACTTTCCATTTTCATGCTAGCTATACATAGCTACACACCTTCTCACAAAATATGGTAAAAATATTTATAACTGAGGTCAAGAATAGGTATATTTGAAGCAATATTTTTAGGAAAAATGGGAGGAAATGGCTCTCAAGAAGAAGTTATCATTGAATTGTAACACGGGCATTTTAATGTGGTATTCCAGGATCTGAGAGTCCCTAAATACTAGGAACATGATAAAATAACACTGTGACAGATTTTACCAGGAAGGACTTTCATAGGTTATAAAGCAAACTTTCCACCCCTGTCACTGCCTCTGCAGAACAAGGGTTGTCACTGCAACTCTGGTCCTGATTAACACCCCCCAGAGTTTCCATTCTGACTAGTCACTGGCAATGCAAACCCCATGGATTTTCCTTGTGTCTTTGGCTTGGGTTTGTAGGTTGACTTCCCCCTTACTTATCTTTTCATTGTTTTTATCTCCAGAGTCAACTCTTTCAACTGCCTCTGAATTCCTTCCCTTGCATTTCAGATGGAGACACAAAAATGAGAATATCTCAAGATCAACTCTCCTTTACCCGGACACCAGACAAAACAGTGCACATAACCTGCAAGCTGTCTGGGGTTCCCCTAGAGAATGCCATTGTGCATTGGTATCAACAAAAAGAAGGGGAGCCCTTGAGACGAATCCTTTATGGCTCAACCAAGAATAACAAGGATGACCAGCTCAATCCCCGCTTGGAGACATATAGGAAAGATGATGGAATCTTTTACCTGATAATCAATAATGTCATCAAGTCTGATGAAGCCACCTACTACTGTGCCTGCTGGGATCTCACAATGCCACAGAGTCAATGGAACCTGTAAAAAAAAACCTTCTCTGTTACTAACTCTCAATTCTGGTTACACTTCAGCAACCACAACAGACCCTTTAATGTCCTTAATCTTAAATTCAGAAACTGTTGGATCAGGGAGGGCTCTTAGGACATGTTCAGCACAGTACTCACACTTGAATGAGGAAGCTGGGGCCAGCTCAGAAATGGCAAGCAACTTGTCCAAAGTTTGATAACCACAGAGGCAGGGCTCCTACTTATGTTTCAGATTTCCAGTCCAGTGCCTTTTCTGTCTCTCTGATAGTCAGCGTTGAATTTCTTTTAGCAAAATTGTAATATTTTTAAAAGGAAGCTATAGCAACTAACTATACCTTGTCTTCAAAGTAAGGTCCCCAGAACATGATGAGATCTGATATGTAAGCAAAGTGACTTCCCACTGTTGAGAAGAGTTAACAGTCAGCAGGGGATGGACTCCAAGCTTCTTCTGTCCCCATGTCATTTCCCCATGACTATGTACTCCCCTTCGTCTCCGTAGTTTCCTATCAGTTCTGAAATACCCAATATTCAAATAGTTTCCTGACATACACAACAAATATGTAGGCATGTAGGAGGTAAAGACTGTTTTTTCATGAATATATTTGTAAATGTTTGCCATTTACAGAACAACCTGCTGAACCAAGGTTCAAATTCCCTGCTCTCCACTCTGACCTACCCTAACTGCATGGTTGTGCACTTGGTTACAAATGTGATAACCCTGACCTGCTTTCTGCATTGTTAGTGTGACTCCAGACATTTTCATGTCCAAGGTCTAAGCAGCCAAACCTTGAAAATAACAAGAACAACAGTAATAACAACAATCTACATCCTGACATTACAGCTGAAATACCTCTTCTTGTATGTCTAATAAGTATCCTGAACACAATTATGGATTCCAATCTCACTCCCTCACTCCAATCCCCACAATTTGTATTAGGTTTTTTGGTACACTTTCTTGCCTTAGTACAGGACGAAGGTGTATTGTATCACTGAACACAATGGCAAGAATGTTTTGTCAAGCAGATGATGTTTTCTTGATTTTCCTACATATTTTGCTTTATCCAGTAATGAGAGAAAAACAGATGACAAAACCTGAGGATTCTTTAGACCTTTCCCATGATATTAGGTCTGAAAAAAGAGACAGGAGTTCCTGGGAACTGTGGTTTCACCCACCAGAAGTTAAACTACAAACCCAGCCAACTCCAAGGGCACCACCTAAGACTAGAATTGGCTTTCCAGACAGAGCCCTCAACCTAAACCCTTAGATCCAATGCAGAGAACTGCCACTCCTCACTCTCTAAAACTTAATGTAAGTTTAGAAACTCTATTTGTTTTCTAGCCAACATGAGCAAGGCAATCGGTAAGCTCATGACAGAAATAACCACTTAATCCAAACAATGTGTATAATTTGAACTGTGACGTCTAAATGTTCTCATGGACACTTTAATCTCTTAGTGTAACTTATAGACAAGTGAGAAGAAACTAAGTTGTAGAATTTAATTGGATATTCCAATTAAACTAGACCCAATCCTCACAGATTCTTTTGCTGGGTGCTTGCACTGACTGCACATTGCTGTTAGAATAGTCAAATCAAACATTTCACCTACTTTCTAATTAGGATGATATTTCCTGTAATTCCCAGAAAGCAATTATCCAATATCTCATACTTGACCATTTGAGATACAGATCCTGTAATTATGTAGACCTGGAACAGGCCTGGAAACTGTCCCTGCCACACACATCTTTCCAGCTCCACCCAAGAAGTGTGAAGTACTTGAAAAAAGAGTGTTAGGGACTTTGAACTTTGATATCACATCCCTGCTTAGTTTGAAATCCCTAGCTTTCAGTTCCCTCTCTGCCTTTTAAGAGTAATAACAATAGTATAGGTAAAGCTGAACAATTTTTATGCATGTCTAATTCAGAGCAGATCCCACATGTGTGAATTTCCCTTTCTTTTACTACTAGAGAACACAGAGCTATGTCTTGTCGTGTCAGAGCAAGGAGAAAGAGGGGAAGGCAGATTTGGGGCTAAGGTACAGTGTTCCTTCTCAGAGAACAACTTTTTTTTCACACAAATATGCCTTTCCTAAATAGCTGTTCAGAACAGACAAGCATATCTTGCTTGCAAAATGGAAACAATTGCTTCACCAAACTTGTTTTCATGTAGGTGCTGTATGAATTAGGTATTTGAATTGCACATAAGGCCATGTGAAGTAAACAAAGTGCAAAGGAGCCCTAAGAGACTAGAAATTCATCAAGTTCAGGATGAAGACAGTTGGTAAAAATGCTAAAGGGAAGAAGCTGCTTAAATGTGAAATGACCTGGTTTCTGCTGAACACAGTCCTGAGTTTTTATAAACAAGTAAATACAGTACTTTCCAATAATCTATTGTGCTATATGGAAACATATCTGATATGATATAGGCCATAGGTAAAATCAAAATTATGTCAGACTGTGAGAGCTAGTGGCTCACAGATAGTAGTGATTTTATCTCATGTACAAGTCAAATGATATGTTAATTTTGCTTTAAATAGCCTTCTGGCCATCTTCCTTACAAAAGTTTCTATAACTTACTCATGTACCAGATTTAATTAAAAGACATTAAAATTTCTAGAAGATAAACCAATGTGGAAAATAAGTGTAAATTTTTATGTTTTTCAAGATATTCACCACATCCTTGAATAAAATATGAAATGTATCTTCATAACATTTTAACAAATATTTTATTTATGCTGTTACAGTTGTCCCCATTTCCCCCCTTTTGTCGCCTTCCACCCAGGCCCTTACTCCCTCAGGTAATCCCCACACCATTGTCCATTTCCATGGGTCATACATACATGTTCTTTGGTAAATCCTTCCACCTTCTTTAAACCAACCCCCATACCATCTCCGTTCTTACAGATCTCAGTCTGTTCACTATTTCTATGCCTCCGATTCGAATTTGTTAGTTTACTTTGTTCATTACATGCCACATATAAGTGAGATCATATTGTGTTTGTCTTTGACTGGCTTATTTCACTTAGCAGTCTCCAGGTTCACCTGTAACTGTCACAAAAGGTAAGAGTTCCTTCACTTTTACTGCTATATAGTATTCCATTGTGTAATTAATCACAGCTCTTTTATCCACTCATCTGATGGGCACTTAGGCTGTTTCCAGATATCTTGGTGATTGTAAATAGTGCTGATATGAACACAGGGTTGCATATATTCTTCTGAATTGGTGTTTTGAGATTCTTTGGATATATGCCTAGAAATGGAATCAAACTCTGGATCAGAAGGCAGTTCCATTTATAATTTTTTGAGGAAACTCCACACTGTTTTCCACAGTGGTTGCACCAGTCTGCATTCCAAACAGTGAATTAGGGTCCTTTTTACTCTGCATCCTCACCAGTTCTTATTGTTTGATAGTTTATTAAATTATAGCCACTTTGGCAGGTGTGAGGTGATAGCCCATTGA
>JAPYXV010003034.1:0-12619 GCA_028533065.1 Trachops cirrhosus
GATATTGCTGGGTCCCCCCTCATATACTTACTTGCAAACATGTTCTCCCCTTGTAGTAAGTTGTTTAGAACAAGATAAAGTTGTTAGCATTTGGGTGTCCTGACAAAACTCAGTTTATCTTCGAATTATAACTCCCCCAAATAGTGTCAGAAAATAAACTTAAGAATAATGGATGATTATGCAGTGTGGTTTTTTAATCTATACTAGTTATGAATTTACTCTTACTTGAAGTTTGGATGCTTTGGTATATATAAATGTTCACTTTATCTTTCCAAGGTGGGAAACTTTAGATAGCTTCATGCAACATGATGTTCAAGAGCTATGCCGAGTGGTAAGTTTTCAGCTATCGTTATATACTACTGACACTTAATATTTTGAAGCACTGTCAGAAGTTGTCATCAAGTAAAACCTCAGTCATACTTCACATCACCATAATTTAAATACGCCCTTGTTTGTTTGGGCCCAGAACTAGGCTAGAAGGAAAAAAGCAGCAGTTATATAGTTTAAAAGCCAGAAAGAATGAAAAAATTATTTGAGAGGGAAGTTTGAGGGGAAACTTGAATTTAAATATTGTAGTAGGATAATGTGTTAATTGGAATATCTACTTGAGTTGTTATTGGCTGGAGTAGCTGTTCTGACTCCCCTGCTTCAGTTTGCAAGAGTGACTTCTGTTATTACCCTGCAGCAACCAGACCCCTTCTTTGCACAGAAGTTCTGGTTGGGGCAGACCTCTGTGTGAGTGATTCTCCCCCAAACCAGCTTTAGTCACTAGCAAATTCCCATTCTTTGAGTTGTGATGAAAGGTGCACAAACACACACACAACATGAAATGGCTGTTCAAGGTGATTGGCTGGGCAAGGTGTGTTTTCTTTTTTGCAGCACTAGCTGGATTGAATCCAGTTCATTAAATATCCATGGACAAACCAGTCAATCCTGTTGACAGGCTCAACCTCATTAATCTCTTGGTGTGGACCAATACGAGTTAAGTTTAGTGCTCAATTTACATGCTTTTCCACAGAGGTAAAATGAATATAAAACATGCTTCTAAAGGCACTACAGATTACTAATTCATTCTGGAGGCTGTTTAGAGGGTTAATCTCAGCTGTTGCATGTAGATATTTTTGTAACCATCCAACCAGGAAAGAAGACTTTCTATGTGTCTGTTTTTGATAATTGCATGCCGAAGGTCATACTATTTATAGTCTTATAATGTCTTGGACCATTGCAATTTCCTAGTCACATTGCCAATTACTGTATATTGAGTAAGCATAACATTCTCTTAAAGCCGAAACTTTCTCTTCCAGTTGCTTGATAATGTGGAAAATAAGATGAAAGGCACATGTGTAGAAGGCACCATACCTAAATTATTCAGAGGCAAAATGGTGGTACGTGATTATCACTTTAAAAGGATAATTTTAAAAGATTTTGAAATGTGTACATTTTGCTGATTAATAATACTTGTGCCATCTTTCCCTCGTTTGCAGTCCTATATCCAGTGTAAAGAGGTGGACTATCGATCTGATAGAAGAGAAGATTATTATGATATCCAGCTGAGCATAAAAGGAAAGAAAAACAGTAAGTTCTGTGCACACAGTGGCCTGCTGACCTTCTGATCATTTCTGTTGTGGTTTAATGCTTTACTCCACAAGTGCTTTTGATTAAACTTGAGCATAGAGAGAAAACTGCCAAATGATGAGTGTACAGCTCACAGAGTGAGGAGCCAGGTCAAGAAACAGAACTTTGCTGGCACACCCAGCCCTGCCTCGGTCCTTCCCAGTCGCTACCTCCTCCTCAGAGGGGACCACTGTTCAGGTTTCTAATGTCCTGTTATAGGTTATATTCACATGTGGAAAATATTTACGTAGGATATAGTGTCTTTCTCATTTACTTTGCTCAGCGTTATGTCTGTGGAATTTCACCTGTTGTGAGTAACAATAATTTGGTCATTTTTATTGTAGTATTTCACTTTGGGGATATACTGTAAGAGTTTTGGGATCACCTTTTCTTGAGAGATACATGGACTGTTTTTAGTGTGAGACTGTAGGTATGAGCCCCTTGTCTACCTTGTTTCTTTCTCTTTCTGGCGCAGATATATTTGCATTTACGGTGAGTGGGATTGCTGGCTTACAGGGGACACACACGTTGCACCTAATAGATAAAGCCAGCAAGTTTCCCGAAGTGGCTTATCAGCGTCACACGGCCCTCCTGCCCAGCAGTGTGTGAGAGCTGTCAGTTATCGGACTGGACGTTTTGGTGGGAGTCTGGCGCTATCTTGGTTTTAACTTACACTTCTCTGATCATGAGGGGGTCACTTTTTCACGTGCTTATTGGCA
Organism: Trachops cirrhosus; assembly: GCA_028533065.1. Taxonomy (NCBI): domain Eukaryota; kingdom Metazoa; phylum Chordata; class Mammalia; order Chiroptera; family Phyllostomidae; genus Trachops; species Trachops cirrhosus. The sequence goes on from JAPYXV010003034.1 coordinate 2,334, forward strand.
GTTTGGGTACTGTCTGACCATAGTGGAATACAGTTAATAATAACTTCATGTCCTTGTGTACAAACTCTATCACTTCAGTGACTTCTGGGTCTGCTTCTGTTGAGTCACCTTTGTCTTTACCATGGGCTGCATTTCCCCGCCTCGTTGTGTGTGTGGTAGTGAGTTATTGGATGCCAGCCATTGCGGTTGTGTTCTTGTTGGGTGTCGAATATTCTTAACCTTTGTTCGGGGTACAGTTAAGTTACTTGGCAATGATTTGTATTTTTCAAGGCTTGCTTTGTAAGCTTTGTGTGGGAGTTTATAAGTGTGTGGGAGCACAGCCATTCTTAGTTGAGAGCTAATTTGTCCCCATAACTGAGTTTTGGGCTTTCTGAGTTTTGAGCCTGAAGTGCCTGACTTAGGAGGCTTTTCCACTATGGCGGGAGGGAACACCGACTAGTCCCAGGCTGGTGGAAGGCTGTTGCCCCGATCCTTGTGGTGCTTCTTTCTCCAGCCCCAGGTGCTTTCCTCACAGTACTGAATATTGTGAGTAGCACTGACGGAAGGCTCCAGGAGAACCCTCTGCAAGTCTCTGGATCTCTCTTCCTGTGCAGCTTTCTGTTCTTGGGGGTTCTGTCCTACAGGGTGGAGCTGCCTTGGGCCCCTCATTCTCTCTGGGACACTCTGGGCCGGCCCTGTTTGGGTTTCTCTTTGTTGTGGCCTGGAGAATATGCAATAGCTGGGGCACTTGACAGACTCTCTCTGGGATGGATCACCGCTTTCACTGCCTGTGGTCCAGAGCATGAATGCTGTTGTTTTCCAGAGTCCAGTGTTTCACTTGTTCAGTGCAGGAGAATAGGCCAGTTCCTGTTCTTCTGTCGCCACTACAGCGGGAGTTCTTCCTGTGCTCTGGACGCTAGTTTCTGGGTGAAGTTGCTGACATTATCCCCCCAGACTGAAATCATCCTGTGCTTACCTTTTCACAGAGTCTGATAATTTTAGTGATCCCCAGTGTATCCGTCTTTGCTTTTTGTGTCCTAAGAACCCCTGCCCTGAAATTGTAAGATACTCTCTTACTTGTTATTTTTTAATCTTTTCTATTTATTTATTTATTTACTGCCTGTTACCATTTGTCAGACCTTCAGGAAACCATATCGATCTCCTTCAGGTTTACACCTTGGTTGGATTGGTGAAGGTGTTAAGGGCACATTTAACTGGTCTGTGTTGGAGGCTGCGAGTTACCGCTCAAGGCCAGTTACTGACATTCCCTTCCCTGGCGTTCCTAAATGTGCTTGAGTTGACTTTATTACAATCGAAGCTTCACTGATAACTTCAGCTGACTTTTCTCTTTCTCTCTTTAAAGTATTTGAATCATTTGTGGATTATGTGGCAGTAGAACAACTAGACGGTGACAACAAATATGACGCCGGGGAGCATGGCTTGCAGGTAATCCGGGAATTTTGTGTCAGTGTCTTGATGTAGCTTTTCACTTCCATCTGAATTTTTTTGCTTACTTGTGAACTAACGATGTCCTCATATCTTCCCCTATTGTGCTGGTATCTAGAGCTCAAAAGGATTTTGTTTCTTAGTGTTGACATTTTATTTCAGAGAACTTTGAGTGTGTCGCTGGTATGGCAGAATGGGAAGGGACTCAGGAAGGTGTTAGCAGGAAATGGAAGCAGAGCTTGTTTGTCAGAGGCAGAGCTGTCACCTAGCACATTGAAGCTCAGTCCCTGTGTTTGCAGACTTTTCCCCATTTCATCGATTATTCTGTTTCTCCCCTTACTGGGTCAGCGCCCGGCGTTCCCTCAGTTTCCTGTACTCATAAGTGGAATTTGTTAGTCACGCGGAGTCTGGTATTGGCTGATGTGGTTTTGCTCTTTTGTGTGATGGAGTTAACAGTTTTCTGAGGACCATGACTTCTAGAATGAGGAGTGAGTGCATTTCCTGTTATTTGTTCCATGACACTTGGTATCCCCGCTTGTTTTCCACGTTGCCCTTGAGGAACTCTGGGCTTCTGGCAGAGCAGTGAGCGTCAGGTAGAGGGACATGGGCTGTGGCCGGTTCCTGGCTGTCGGTCAGGCAGGTGGGCCGATCGGCAGCACCATCACTGGGCCGGCCCTACAGGGTCTCTGTTGCAGCCTCATAACCTTGATTCATAGGCTCTCCCGATGTACAGTTTTTCAGATCATGCTGTGTTTACCAAGCCTGCTCATTTATAACTCATGGTGCCATTTTGCTGTCGGCTACAGCTCTGGTCTTATTCTGCTGGTGAGGCCACTTAGGTCACTAAGTTGCATATCAGGAAGTCACTTGGCAAACATGCATCTGAATGTGCTAGGAGACACTTCTGCTAACTCAGAAGAATTGTCTTTATCCACTCTGGATATTTGGGGTCTGGACAAGCAATACATATTTCAGAATCAGTGGACAAGGGTGGAGAAACAGAATTCTTGTACTGTTCTTTCAGGTTGGGTTGAAACCATGCCATACCCTTGTGTTGTAGTAGGTTCCTGGGATTTGTGTTTTTCCTTCCAGATACCCTGTTCTCTTAAATGTGCCAGCGTATGTCATAGAACATTGCCAGGTAGGTTTGCCTTGTCACAGCCACCGGTGGGACATTCTGTAGCAGGTCACTGGCTAGAGGTTTATAGTGCAGAGGGAAGGTCTGTGTTTGAAATACACCTGATCAGTGTCGCTGATGGCCTGCTGGTGGCTGAGTTTGGCAGAGGCTCATCTTAGGGGAAAAGAGTAGGCTGGGGTGGAGCAGAGAAGGAGACAGGTGTGAGAGTGGTAGAGTGACAGTTGGCTCCAGAGAAGCTGAGACTGGAAGCTGGGGGTGTCCTGTAGCCGAGAGGCTGACAGTAACTGGGAAAAGGCCGTGTTGGCGGTAAGAGGGTCTTGCTGATACTCAGGACAGTGTGTAGAAGTTTAGCAGTAAGCACTGAGTGCGTGCTGCACAATGTGTGTTCTTAAGTAGACATGAAGTTGCAGGGAAAGGAATCTGGCTACTTATAGTCCTCCTGATCATGACTGTTCACCTGTACTTACTCTGTCTAGGTTCTCCACAGCACAGCTAAGTTCACATAATGGTACCCAATCTTCTGTTTTTCCATGTAGTGTTTTTTTCCCCCTGTGTTCCTCATATTCTTCCATGTTTAATGACCATATAATACATCAGAAAGTGACCAAGCTTTCATTTACTTAACTATTCCCCTATGGCGAGACATCAAGATGAAACAAAATCCAAAGGGGAAATCTCTCACAAGCTGTTGCAGCATTATTCTAGGAGCAATAAATATGGGTGTAAGCAACGTTTGAAAGGCACTTTAGATGATGCCTAAGCACTGCCTCTTCCCACCAGAAATCCCCAACATGTTCGGGTCTTACAGAAATGCTGTTGCTTTCATTGCTTCGAGAAATAAGTAGTGGTGAACTAAGTTTGCATTTCTTTTTCCATGTGCAGGAAGCAGAGAAAGGTGTGAAATTCCTAACATTGCCACCAGTGTTACATCTACAGCTGATGAGATTTATGTATGACCCTCAAACGGACCAAAACATCAAGATCAATGATAGGTAATCTAGAGTGGGGTGTGGAAGCTGAGATTTAATTATCACGTGGACTTTTAGTGGGTTAGTCTTAGTGCTTTGTTTAGTTTTTATAAATACACACACACACACACACACATATTTGGTCTCATCTCTTGTTTAATTAGGTTTTCCTTCTGCCTCGGTGTCCAAGAACTATAGTTTTACAGGGACAATTTCTCTTCAATTCTGGGGCTGCTCCTTTTGTATCTTTCTCTCAAGGAACCCCAGCCCCACTGTACTGTGACTACTGAAGTCTGTGAGGAGAGGGTGCTTTCTGCTTCAGCGACTTTGCTGTCACCAGAGTGTAGACATCACCTCAGAATTGGACATTGATATTATCGTCCTTGTTTCAGCAGGATTCTCCAGTATTTTGTAACATCTCAGTTGGTGTTGACTTGGAGAATGTAGTATAGCTTTCAGGAATGCTGAAGTAGGTGTGCATGTGCCCCATTCCAGGTGTCTTCTAGATTCTTAAAATACTAAATACAAGGATGATACTATACACTACTTTCTTTGGTTTAGAATATAGAATTTTTATCCTGATTCATTTGAGCACCAAGTTTGTACAGGATAGAGATTGGACAGTAACCCTTGAGACTCGAGGGGGAAATGTAACCCAATCCAGTTACTTGCCACCAGCTGGGTCTTTGCCAATCCACTGTTGCCCTTTACTGGTGGACTTGCTAAGAAATCGTTTCCACTAGACCCCACAGACACAGCCTGCAGGCTGAGTCCACCCTGCTGGTGTGTTTTCTTGGGTCCTTACCTTGGTTTTATTCTATTTTTGTTGGAACTAGTTGCCAACATTTCAAAATCCTATCTTTTCACACTAAAGTCCAAATGTCTGGCATCCTTTGGGAGTTCAGAACATTTGGTGACTCTGGGCCTGAATTCCCGCAGTGGGCTGTCTCGCTCAGGACCTGCCCCTTCAGGGTCAGTGTGCGTGCTCCATCTTGGTCCTCACCTGCCCACCTTACTTCTTGCTTTCCTCTGACAGTGCTCCCCATTACCAGGTAATTAGAATGTTTGTGGAGCCAGTAATTTAAAAACAATAGAGTCCAGGAAATCTGTAGAAATCACAGGGTAGGAGTTCTTTTTTACATGTATTCCTTCTCCAGTTTGATTTTTCCACATTTCTCAAACATGCAGGACATCCTTAGTGGTTTCAGTTGTGTACTATCAGAATCACTCATTAACACACACTTGGAATTATTTATATCCCAGAAAAGTCACAGTATATATTTGTCACAAGATTATTGTGCCTTGAATTTAAAATTCTATTCGGTATTCAGTGCTTTATAAGCATTTTTCTCCTATCTAGCTTCAAATTTTTATTGGTATATAAACACAATTTATTCTAACCAGTAGGAGCCGCCTCAGACGTAGTTCATTGGGCCTCGCGAGTCAAATGCATTCTTCTCTTTCCAAATAAAGGTGAACCAGTAAATTAGAAGGTCTAGGAGCAAATAAAACCTAAAGATGAAATATTTCATGTGTAAATGAAACCTGGATGTTTTTAAACATGTTTTTTTTTTAATAGGTTTGAGTTTCCTGAACAGTTACCACTTGATGAATTTTTGCAAAAAACAGATCCTAAGGACCCTGCAAATTATATTCTTCATGCTGTCCTTGTTCACAGTGGAGATAATCATGGTGGACATTATGTGGTGTATCTAAACCCCAAAGGGGATGGCAAAGTAAGTGCTGGGCAGGGGGTGGAGTAGGATGTGATGTTCTAAACTAGGGGATTTACACAGATGCTCAGCCTCAGCATTTTCCTGAATCTGGGTAATGGCCTAGTTAGTGAAGGATTACTTGCTAGCCTCTGATTTATCTGTGTGTGCTGATATGTATTAGTTACTGATTCTTTAAAGGTGAATGATAGTTTAGTGATTATACTTTATGTATCTCTCTGTTGGTATGGAATGTTGGACCCCACAGAATCCCTTCACATCTAATATGAAGCACTTATTTTCCACTTACCAATAGCAGAGAAAGAATCTGTGGCTGGGGAAGGGGAGGCAGCATCAGTTGCATGACATTCCACATGCCCCAGTGTCCACATGGTAATGCTCCATCTCCTCCTGGTTCATGTGGATCTCATCACATAATCTTCACCAAGCTGGCAGATGCGGTTCTCTGGGCCTGCATCTGGGAACATAGGGCCACTGAAGAACACAGCAAAGGTGGAACCTGCCTAGCTCATGCTAAGAGAACCCCCAGAGCAGCAGATTTGTATGGATCTTTTACTGGGAGGTTGAGTTCCAAAATGACTCAATCCACAGTGAAGAGATTAAAGAATAACTACATATGAGTTCTGACTTTTTTTTCATTATGCACTCACTTGCTGTGATAGTGTGTCATGAGATGGAATAAAATGTCCCATTTAATTGTATTAACCACACCAGAAACATTTGAACTTTTCTAACTGAGTTAGGTGCATATTCTGTATTGCTTTCTTGATTCTGTAAAAGGTTGTAGTATCAGTAGATTGAATCTAAGTATCAAACAGGCTGAGTGGACTATAGAAATGGCCAGTGGTTGAATATTAGCAATTCCCCAGAACAGGGACGGAGGATGGCAGAGGGACTGATGCGTTTTCTCAGTGGGATGCCTGAGGCAGAGTCTGGTGCGTGAGCACATTAGACGATGTGTTCTAGGAAGACTCTGCCTGAGAGTTTGTGTGCTTCTCCAACCGCTTTCTATCACTGATGTCTCTTTGCCCCCTGTCCAGTGGTGTAAATTTGACGACGATGTGGTGTCCAGGTGTACGAAAGAAGAAGCAATCGAGCACAACTACGGGGGCCACGATGACGACCTCTCTGTCCGGCACTGCACGAACGCATACATGTTGGTTTATATCAGGGAGTCCAAGCTGAGTGAGTAGGGGTGTCTGTTGTGCTCCACAATTTTGTGAGCTCTGTAGTTGCACCGTGAATCACTGCTGTGTCATTTTAGGCCACGTTACAGTGGACTGAAGGTGTGTCTCCTATCCAACACATTTTCTGCTTATTTTGCCTCAGTCACAACATCTAGAAGCAGGATGGGTTGGGCTTGTGGGCTGTGATGTGGACTCATGGCACCAAGTAATTTCACTTTACTAGATTGCTATAGTAATGATGATATAAAATTGGAACCTGTTAAGGGGGAAATAGAACCTGACAGAGGTGAATGAAGGTGCATTTGTTCTGCAGGTGAGGTGTTGCAAGCTGTCACCGACCATGATATTCCTCAGCAGCTGGTGGAACGATTACAAGAAGAGAAAAGGATCGAGGCCCAGAAGCAGAAGGAGCGTCAGGAAGCCCATCTGTACATGCAAGTACAGGTCAGCCTCAGTCTCCTATGACCTGGTGGTTGGGGCTTCAGGGAGGCCTGCTGTGAGCTACACTGGTCCAAGTGAGGCATGAACATAGCCTTATTGCTGAGGGATCAGGGATTGCTCTGGGCAGCCCCTTGAGCATTTTTAACTGAGTGACTGAACAGGCCAGTTCCCTGACCACTTGGAATATATATTTCACTTCAGGGTAAAGAGTAAGATGTGAGAAGTACTCAGGCCAGCACAGAGTATTTACAAAAAGTACAGAGGGGTTTAGAGGGGTGAAGGCCTCAGTGAAAGGGTGCACGAGAAGGAAGAGTTAGCATCCAGAGGCCGAGCACAGCCCCAATGGGGTGTGCGCAGGTGGCACTCCAGGCTGTGGAAAAGCCTGACACACAGGATGGAGAAGGCAGGAGAACTCCAACAGGGTGGTGAATTTCCAGATGGTCTTGGTTCACGACTCTGTTGAGATATTAGGAAACAAAGAAGCATCGTTTTAACAAGTTAGTTACCTGGGAAGAGGTGCATTGTGCATCCTGTCTTTACAGTATTTGGTGATCACCATACAGGTGGATTTCTAGCTAATGCTTATAGATGAGTTAAGAGTGGCTGCTTGAACATGGAGGTTTTTGTGTTCTTTAAATACATATCTTATTTAGTTCTTAGTCGTTTTGAAACTTTTCTCTTTGGGTCTTTTGAAGAAGGTTCCTGGAAGCAAGACTGGTTGTGTTTAGCATTTTACTATTTTAACTTTCTCTTGATCATTGCCGTCTTGTTTTATTTTGTATGTGAATTGTTCTGTGTTGGTGCATGTTTTCAGATAGTTGCAGAGGACCAGTTTTGTGGCCACCAAGGCAATGATATGTACGATGAAGAAAAAGTGAAGTACACTGTGTTCAAAGTATTGAAAAACTCTTCGCTTGCTGAATTTGTCCAGAACCTCTCTCAGACCATGGTGAGTGCCAGTTGCCCTGCTGATGGTTGCTTTTGACTTCCAAGTGCCTCCCTTGTTCTTTATAACTGGACAAGACAATACCTTTTGGGGTAGGTGTTGTGTTTAGTCACTGCCTGGAAGTGAGGTAAGCATTTGGAGCTCATTTCCCTCTGGGTCACGGCTGTGTCTCCCCTGGGACCTAGTCCTTCTACTGAATATGCAGTGAAGGAAGTTGAGTGTGAGTCTTCTCTTTAGTAACTGCCCCCCCTGCTTCAAATAAAATGGGCACTTCAATTTTCAGATTCTGAGGGTAGTTCAGTGTTGCCTAATCAGCAGTCATAGGTACAATAACATTTTTTTGTTTAATTACAGGATGATTACTATGAAATGGGATTAAAATAACTGATTTCGTTTTAATTAAATTTAAACTTTTTTCCCCCAGGGATTTCCACAAGATCAGATTCGATTATGGCCAATGCAAGCCAGGAGCAATGGAACGAAAAGACCAGCAATGTTAGATAATGAGGCAGATGGCAATAAAACCGTAAGTGTTATTGACAGTGGCACGTGCAGTGTACTCTGCTGTTGACATGTCAGCATGTCTCCCTTGTTGTTCAGTTAGATACATTTTCTTCGGTGTAAGAGCGTAGATTTTCACTCTTTACTTCACCGTGCAAATTTTCTAAAATTGGCATCTCTTTTTGGACTAGATGATTGAACTCAGTGATAATGAAAACCCTTGGACAATATTCCTGGAAACAGTTGATCCAGAACTGGCTGCTACTGGAGCAACATTACCCAAGTTTGATAAAGATCGTAAGTGCCTACCAATCATCTGACCACCTTCAGAGCAGTAGAGGTGGATTCCCAGGCCATCTTTGTACTCACACAGGGTTGAGCATTATTCCCTTGCAAAGCAATCTCCTTAATTCCAAAATTGCTCATTAAAGCCCTGTCATGGTCTAGGCTTCTTGATGAGGTGAAGTAGGACTGACCATGGGTTGTAGTGTCCTGGAAAAGAGGAGAAGGTAGCCATCTACCTTACCAAGCCATCACGTTCCATCCTTCGTCTTGGCTCTCATGGTTTGCTGATCATATTGGTCTTTAATATATCAGACAGAATACATAGAACAGGGGTTGCAAACATTTTCTGTCCAGGGCCAGTAGTAAATACAGTTGACTCTTCAATAGCATGGGGTTGAACTGCAGGGGCCTGCTTATACATGGATTTTGAAAAATCAGTATTGTATTTTTTATTGTGTATGATTTCTTTAATAACCTTTTCTCTAGCTTTCTTGGAAGAATGTGGTATAAGATAAATATAACATAGACAGTATGTGGCAATCAATTACTTTATCCATCAGGTTTCTTTTATTCTTGTTTTTCTTTCTTTTTTTAAATATATTTTATTGATTATGCTATTACAGTTGTCCTATTATCCCCCCTTCATTCCCCTCTGCCCTGAACACCCTCTCCCACCCACATTCCCCCGCTTTAGTTCATGTCCATGTGTCATAAGTTCTTTAGCTTCTACATTTCCCCTGCTATTCTTGCCCTCCCCGTATTTTCTACCTAACATCCATATTACTTATTCTTCTTACCGTTCCCCCCCGTGTCCTCCTCCCACTCCCCTGTTGCTAACCCTCCATGTGATCTCCATTTCTGTGATTCTGTTCCTGTTGTAGTTGTTTGCTTAGATTCTTCTTTTGGTTTCAGGTGTGGTTGTTCATAATTGTGAGTTTGCTGTCATTTTACTACTCATTATTTTATCTTCTTTTTCTTAGATAAGTCTCTTTAATGTTTCATACAATAAGAGCTTGGTGATGATGAAGTCCTTGAACTTGACCTTATCTGAGAAGCACTTGATCTGCCCTTCCATTCTAAATGAAAGCTTTGCTGGATAGAGCAATCTGGGATGTAGGTCCTTGCCTTTCATTACTTGGAATACTTCTTTCCAGCCCCTTCTTGCCTGCAAGGTCTCTTTTGGGAAGTCAGCTGACAGTCTGATGGGAACTCCTTTGCAGGTTACTATCCCCTTATCTCTTGCTGCTTCTAGGATTCTCTCCTTCATTTTTAGGTTGGCTAATGTAATTATGATGTGCCTTGGTGTGTTCCTCCTTGGGTCCAACTTCTTTGGGATTCTCTGAGCTTCCTGGAATTCTATCTCCTTTGCCAGATTGGGGAAGTTCTCCTTTATTATTTATTCAGATATCTTTTCCACTTGATGTTCTTCTTCTTCCCCTTCTGGTACCCCTATAATTTGAATGTTGGAACGTTTCAAGATGTCCTGGAGGTTCCTAAGCCTCTCCTCATTTTTTTGAATTCTTATTTCTTCATTCTTTTCTGGTTGTATATTTTCTTCTTCCTTCTGGTTCACTCCAATGGTGTGAGACCCATCTTTCATTCCATCACTATTGGTTCTCTGTGCATCTTTCTTTAGTAAACTTATTGTAGCCTGCATTTTTT
>JAPYXV010003035.1:0-12618 GCA_028533065.1 Trachops cirrhosus
TACCTCAGAAAAAGAAGATAGGAAACGTGTAGTAAAATGACAGCAAACTCACAATTATTAACAACCACACCTGAAACAAAAGCAAGAAGAAACTAAGCAAACAACTAGAACAGGAACAGAACCACAGAAATGGAGATCACATAGAGGGTTAGCAACAGGGGAGTGGGAGGAGGAGAGAGGGGGGAAAGATACGAAGAATAAGTAGCATGGATGGTAGATAGAAAATAGCGGGAGGGCAAGAATAGTAGGGGAAATGTAGAAGCTAAAGAAGTTATGACACATGGACATGAACTAAAGGGGGGGAATGTGGGTGGGAGAGGGTGTTCAGGGTGGAGGGGAATGAAGGGAGGATAATAGGACAACTGTAATAGCATAATCAATAAAATATATTTCAAAAAAAAGACTGGTGGAGCAAGAGAAAAATGGAAAAGTACTATAGCTAAAAAACCTGTGAGATCTATGACTTTACTTTTCTGTGTGTGTGTGTGTGTGTGTGTGTGTGTGTGTGTGAATCTGGGTACCTTTGCAATAAATAAATGCCTAATGATAAATAATATAACTGCTATTAAGAGTTTATTGTCAGTTTCATCATCTTTACATTCATGCATGCATTTTACATTCATTATTTATTATTTAAGCAAATATTTATTGAACACTTACTATGAATCAGGCATTGTTCTGGACATTGCAAATACAGCAGTGAACAAAACATAAAATTTTATGACCTCATGAAGAATACTCTTCCTCTTCTCAATCTTGCTTCTTTTTCTTATCTAGTAAACTGGGTGACCTGGGTTCTAGACCTAACTCAGTCACTAATGAAATAACATTGACTAATATTTCTGCACTGAGATAACATTGTACAGATCTTAAAGATAAGCAACATACTCATCTGGCAACTATGGAGAACCCCCACATCAATTTAATGAAGCCTCTATTATCCAGGAACTCATAGACCAGTAGGAAAGCCAGACATGAACCCAGAAACCTGTAATAGAAATTTTAAGGCAAGAGAGAAAAGAAACAAAAATGTAATAATGAGGGACACAGAGTTATTTCCAGTTTGTGAAGGTATAGAAGGATGCTACTAAATCCTTATGTGTTGGGTAAGAATGGGGTAGTGTTAATGGACAGCTTTCATAGCAGAATGTACAAAGCAGTAGGGTGATGGTCAGGGTTCTGTAGGAGAAATAAGAGTACGACATTTTGTTGGATAACATTGGAAAAAACAAACACTAAAGTTATATGAAGTTTTATGATAAAAATCACCTAGATATTTGTAAGTATATATATTTTATTTATTATGTTATTACAGTTGTCCCAATTTTCCCCCTTTGCACCCCTCTGCTTAGTACCCTCTTCCCTCCAGCAACCCCCCCAACTTAGTTCATGTCCATGGGTCATGCATCTAAGTCCTTAGGCTTCTCCTTTTCTTACTACTCTTAACACCCCCCTTTCTATTTTCTGCCTGCCAATAATGTTTCTTATACCCTGTACCTCTTATCCCATTCTCCCCCTTCCCCCTTCCCACTGATAACTCTCCAAATGTTCTCCATATCTATGATTCTGTTCCTGTTTTGGTTGTTTACTTAGTTTGTTTTTTAGATGCATTTCTTGATAATTATGAACTATCCTTTATGTAGTTGCCTTTTTAATGTTCATGTTTTGATCTTCTTTTTCTTAAATAAGTCCCTTTAACATTTCATATAATAAGGGCTTGGTGAAGATGAACTCCTTTAGCGTTACCATGTCTAGGAAGCGCTTTATCTGTCCTTCCATTCTAAATGATAGTTTTGCTGGGTAATCTAGATTGTAGGTCCTTGCTTTTCATTACTTTGAATACTTCTTGCCAGTCCCTTTTTGCCTGCAAAGTTTCTTTTGAGAAATCAACTGATAGTCTTATGTGTACTCCTTTGTAGGTAACTCTCTGCATTTCTCTTGCTGCTTTTAAGATTCTCTGTTTATCTTTAACCTTTGGCATTTTAATTATGGTGTCTGGGTGTGGTTCTCTTTGGGTCCAACTTATTTGGGACTCTCTGTGCTTCCTGGACTTGTATGTCTATTTCTTTCACCAAATTAGGGAAGTTTTCTTTCATTACTTTTTCAAATAAATTTTCAATTTCTTGCTCTTCCTCTTTTCCTTCTGGCATCCTTATGATTCAGATGTTCACATGTTTGGAGATGTCCAAGAGTCTTCTTATACTTTCCTTATTTTTTTGAATTCTTGTTTCTTCTTTCTGTTCTGGTTGAATGCTTATTTCTCCCTTATGTTCCAAATCATTCATTTGAATCCTGGCTTCCTTCCCTTCACTGTTGGTTCCCTGCAGATTTTTCTTTATTTCACTGAGTGTAATCTTCATTTGTTCCTTTATGTTGTTGTCATACTCAAAGAATTCTTTGAGCATCCTGATTACCAGTGTTTTGAACTCCACAGCTGATAGCTTGGCTATCTTTGTTTTGTTTAGTTCTTTTTCTGGGGTCTTGTTCTGTTCTTTCATTTGGGCCATATTTCTTTCTCTCCTCAATTTGGCAGCCTCCCTGTGATTGTTTCTGTATATTAGAGCTGTTTTGACTCCCTGTTAAAGACATCCATCTGGATGAATATGGCTTCTTTAAATCCTTGGTTTTTGGACTTGCGTACAGTTCAATTTTCTGACAGTTCTAGGTGTTACTTGTTTTGAGATTTAGTTGTAATCCTTTCTGTGGTTGCACAAGGAGGCAAAGCGTGTCTGTCTACACATCCATCTTGACCAGAAGTCCAGCCACCCAGATATTTTTTGCTTGTAGATACAGTTTAGGTAATATCACAGGCATATCTGCAGGAGCCCATTCTTTTCAATTAGAAATATTTGGATTGAATGTTTTGATAAACCGAGTCTTGCTGTAACTCCCTTCAATTAGTAGTGGTCAGCTTTTCCATCCAATTTTCCTCAAAGGTTAAGTCAAATTATTTTACTTTCTTTAGATCCAAAAATCAGCTGTCTTCCTTCTCATTCTCAACACATACTGGCATTTTGTACTGTAATAGCTGAGAGCACAAGCTCTGTTGTCAGTCTTTGAGTTCAGATCTAGAACAGACCACTTCCTAGCTGTGTGACCTTGTACAAATTCCTTAACCTCTGTTAGACTCCATTTTATTGTCTGTAAATAATAATTGTCTCTACCCCGTGGTGTTTTGGATAACTCTGAGTTAGATAAAACAGATGAAACATAAACTCTTCTTGATACGGAACATAGTAAATACACTGAAAATAGTAGCTATTATATATATTAATTAATATAATATTAATATTATATATTAATCCTCATATATAATGGAATATTATTCAGTCATGGGATAAAAGGAAATTTTTTCATTTGCAACAACATAAATGGACCTTGAAGATACTGTACTATGTGAAATACCAGGCATGGAAAAATAAATATTGCATGATCTCACTTATATATAGAAGGTAAAAAAGCCAAACTTATAGAAAAATGTAGAACTTACAGAGATGGTAGAATGGTGGATACCAAGAGCTGGGGGTTTGGGAAAATGAGGAGATGTTGGTCAAGAACATAAACTTCCAGTTATAAAATAAATTCTGGGGCTCTAATGTATAACCTGATGACTAGAGTTAAATTGTATTATATACTTGAAAGTTGCTAAGACAATAGATCTTAAATATTCTTCTACAAGAAATTCTATGTTGTGTGAGGTTATGGAGGTGTTAACCCTACTGCTGTAATTATATATATATCAAGTAAAAAAAATAAGGAAGTACTAATTATTTGCCTACTCTCTGACCTGGTTACCAGCCGTGAAAAAAACTATAGTTTCACTTACTCATTTCCCCTCCTCCAGCATGCTCCAAAGCTCCAGATAAATGACACTTGTGCCCCTATTAAAAATGCAGTCGATATAAACATTCCCAGTGTAGGAGATTCATTGGAGATTGTGGGATGTCCTTTGCCTGGGCAGAAAAAAAAAGGCAGCATGGCCCTGACACCCTTAATCCATCAACAACCTTGTCCCATTTCCAAATTACTTCCACCTTAATCAACATGATACACTACATAAGGTGGGCAGTGGGGAAGGAACTTTTTACTCTGTTTTAAAAATGGGGAGAGGAAGATTCAGAGAGCTAGGAGTGATGTTCAGAATCACATAGCCAAAAAATGCAGGCCGATAAATGTATGGAGGGAGTTTTTCTTATTTTAAATGAATTGTTACTCTTTCCTCTGTACTTAACAGGGAAGCCACATTGGTCCCATTAGCCTGTCTAGAGACTGTAGTTTATTCTGCTGTGTTTAGAAGGTATTTTCAGGGGTTATCTTTATTATAACTCATTAATGCATTGGTGGGTATCAGCTGACAGTCATTTTATTGCTCAAACTGAAACCTTCAGAAAAGGGAATTTGTATAAGCAGTAAGAGGCATGAGGTGAAGAAATTGTGATTGGCAGTGGGGAGGGGTAGAAATGGAGCATATGAGGTTAGGGTACAGCTCCAGCAGGGGGAGCAAAGAGTTGTTGATTCCAAAGCCATTTCCCTGCTTCTAGCCTTAAGGCTGTGACATTATTAAAAACTTAATATGGTGTCAAATCCCTCAAAGTCTCCTCTGGGCTGGCTGAACAGGGTGGCAGCTTCATGATCAGATAAAATTGCATTTATCAATATGAGACAAGCCATAAAGATAGACTCTGAGCATTTCTCACTCTAACCTACCCCAGCCATCATCACACACAGCAAAATACTCAGATGCACATTCATTTGGAGAGAGATTTAATATTCCTGGCAAACCACCCCCCGCCTCTTCCCAAAAAGCTGAAATCTGGAGGGCAGATGGATATATGAGCTAAGTCAGACCACATGAGTAATCCAGAGAGGCCATCAGGGATCTTGCCTGTGGGGGTGGGCAACCTGTTCCTTGATTGCTTAGTTCATTCTTAAAACCTTTGGCTCTTGAGGCAAGATGAAAGGAGAAGAGCTGTAGGATGAAAGTGGGGAAAGGTAATTTATGGACAGCTGGGTAGAAGAGAAAGAAGTAGAGCTTCATACAAAGGAGAGTGGGTGAAAGAGACACAGTGGCTGAAGGCACTGGGAGATGAATAAGGGAAAGTGGAAAGGAGAGGAAAGAAGGGGTAGAGGTGAATAAGCCAGGCTTGAGGTGAGAAAGTGTTCAAATCCAAGGAAATCTTAAGAATGGCTTAGACTGAGTTAAGAGCTGCTTTAGAAATACAAGTCTAACAGGGATATATAGGACGAATTGAGGAGAAATGTAATCCCAAATGCAGAGATGCCATCTGTTTTGTTCACCACAGTATAACCAGCAGTTTTCACAGTGTCTGACATGCAGTAAATACGCAATATTTGCCATCTGATTGACTGAAGGAATGAATGTGCTTCTAATATAATATGCTTCTGCTTGGGATCAATACAAAACACTATGACTATGGTTCCAGCCAAGATGGAGGAGTAGGTAGATACACTTTGCTCCTTTGCACAACCAAAAGAAGGATAACAATCAATTTAAGAGCAAGAAGGAACCAGAACTGCCAGAAAAATCAAAGTATGTGGAAATCTGACAACCAAGGAGTTAAAGAAGAAGCATTCATTTGGACTGGTAGGAGGGGCGGAGACAGTCAGTTGGGGCAGAGAGAGCCCAAGACAAGGCAGTGGCTGGAGGTCTGGGGTGGGCAAGGCAGTGCCTGGTAGACTGGAATATCCTACATCTGAATGTGGATGAGCCAGGAGGAACAACTGGGGAGTGAGAGAGACCGGACAACCCAGAGTTCCAGTGTGGGAAACTAAAGCTTCAAAACCTCTGGCTTACAAACTGTGGGGGTTGCAGCATTGGGAGAAACTCCCAATTTCACCGGAGAGTCCATTGGAGAGGCCCATGGAATCCTAGAATGCACACAAGCCCACCCACCCAGGAATCAGCACCTGAAAAGGCACAACCTGCTTGTGGGAAGTGAGGAAAGTGATGGAAAGTGGGGCAAGAGCTGAGTCAGCTAACAAGTGGCATTGTTCCCTCTCTGACCTCTCCCCAACATACAGCCCCACTACCTCACCCTGGTGAATGCCTAAGGCTCTGCTTTTACAGCATAACAGGTGTGCCAAGACAAAGAAATATGTCCCAAATGAAAGAACAGATGAAAACTCCAGAGAAAAAACTAAGTGATGACAAGATCGACAACCTGTCAGACGCAGAGCTCAAAACACTGGTGATCAGGATGCTCAGAGAAATGATTGAGTATAGTCACAAAATAAAGGAAGAAATGAAGGTTATACAAAGTGAAATAAAGGAAAATATACTAGGAACCAACAGCTAAGGAACGAACCTGGGACTCAAATCAATGATTTGAAACAAAAGGAACAAATAAACATCCAACTGGAAGAGACTGAAGAAACATGAATTCAAAAAAAAAAAAAAAAAAAGAGGAGAGGCTGAGGAATCTCAGAGACACTTTAAACATTCCAATATCCAAATCATATGTGTGCCAGGAGGACAAGAGGAAGAACAAGAAATTAAAAACGTATTTAATGAAGGAAGTCTTCCCCAACCTGGAGAAGGATCTAGACATGCAAGTCCAGGATGTTCAGAGAGTCTCAAAGAAGTTGGATCTAAGAAAAAACACACTAAAGCATATCGTAATTAAATTACCCAAGATTAAAGATACGAAGAGAATCTTAAAAGCAGCTAGAGAAAAGGAGAGTTACCTACAAAGAGAGTTCCGATAAGATTGTCAGCTGATTTCTCAAAAGAGAACTTACAGGCAAGAAGGGGCTGAAAAGAAGTATTCCAAGTCATGAAAGGCAAGGACCTACATCCAAGATGACTCTATCCAGCAAAGCTATCATTTAGAATGGAAGGGCAGATAAAGTGTTTCTCAGATAAGGTCAAGTTAAAGGAGTTCATCATCACCAAGCCCTTATTTTATGAAATGATAAAGGGACTTATCTAAGAAAAAGAACATCAAAAACTATGCACAGTAAAATAACAACAAACACACCAATCAACAACTGAACTTCAAACAAAAACAAAAATAAAAACAAACTAAGCAAACACTAGACCAGGAACAGAATCATAGAAATGGAGATCACATGGAGGGTTATCAGTGGGGAGGGGGAGGGAGAGAATAGGGGAAAGGTACAGGGAATAAGAAGCACAATTGTTAGGCACAAAATAAACAGGAGGAGGTTAGGAATAGTATAGGAAATAGAGAAGCCAAAGAACTTTATGTACAACCCATGGACATGAACTAAGGTGGGAGGGGGGAATTCTGGAGGGAGGGGGTGCAGGGCTGAGGGAAATAAAGGGGATGGCTACATAGCATATTCAATAAAATATATTTAAAAAATAATTCTTAAGACTTAAAACCAGCAGCATGATGTATACAAGGAAGAATTAATAAATTGTACTTTAAAATTTTAAAAAGGCTGAATACAAAAAAGAAACCACTATGACTACTACCAGCTAACCCTGAACACCTTTTCTAGTGACAGGCACTTTTGTAAGTGCTTTAAAAGTAATAATTCGTGTAATTGTCACAACCCTATGAATCTGGTTACTATTATTATTACCATTTATGAAAAGCAGTATCAAATGATGGTTAACAGCATAGCTTCTGACATATCCTGTATCTGTCACTTACTACTTATGTGACCTTGGGCAAGTCTTCTGACATTTTTGCTGAAGTTTCTCCATCTATAAAATGGGGGTTATAATAATAATACCTCACAGGGTAGCTGTGAGAATTAAATAATTAAATCCACCAATACCAATATCATGTGCATTGATGGCACATGATGGCACATTACTTTATGGCACATGACAAATGTCAGCTGTTTTTATTTTACAGATGAGAAAACTGAAGCACAGACAAGTTATGAGTATTAAATTTCACACCTCATTAGGGGAAGAGGGAAGATTTTAACTCACGTAGCCTGGCAATCAAGGCTTTATTACTCACTATCCTAAAGTGCCTTCAATACATATGTTAGGAAATACATACAGTAGTTGATTCATAGTCTTTAGGAAGAATGGATTTGATCCATATTTCCTCTGCTTCCCCATAAGTCAGTAGGAGGATCCCATTCTAAGTGGGTGAAACATTTTTTTTAAAAAATACTGATTTATCCAAGTTCTTCTTTTAAAAATTCAGGCACTGCCATCATGTGACAATTTTGGTTACTCCTTGAGTTTTCAACAATAAGAGTCCAGTGAGAATGGAAAACCAAGACAGTCCTATTCTGAAATAACCCCTGGAGCTCACTCTGTACCACTGGCAAATAGAAAATAGCTAATAGAATATAGCTAAGACCCACAGTGTTATTTATGGGCTACTTAGTGTGTAATTAGCAAAGAATAAATGATCCAAATGTAATTGACAGAATTTCGGTGGCCCTCAAAATAGAAGCCTGACTGGGGGGCTATTTCACTTTCCTTGACCAAGTCCAGCTCTCTTTACAGCAGAGGAAGTAGGTATGGATCTTGGAAGATATTTGAAAAGTTTCCTGTTACCAATGTCCCAAGCTCAGAAAGTTATTACTTTAGTCTAGAAGGCAGCATTGTCTCTAAATGATACCCACAAAATTGCACATATATTAGGTGGGAGAGGAGTTGAAAGACACACATGGCTCTATTTAGTACTGAAGAAGAGCAAGCTGTCACTTTGAAAAGGAAAAAAGCAGATATGGCAAGAAAGCAATATATATCATAGGACTTGACAGGAAAACTCCAGTTTGATGAATAGTATAGAAAGTATAATGTAACTACAATGTATGATAGTGTACATAATAATTTTCTGTATTATTTCATTTGCTTCTCTCAACAATTCTCTGAGGAAAATGTTAATCCCATTTTCCAGATGAGGAAATGGAGGCTCTGTGAGGTTAAGTAGTTTCCCAAGGTCAAATTTTGAGTGGAGTTGGAACTTGAACTCCGCTGGGTCTAATCCTATATAGCCTATGCTCCCTGTGATGGACACATAGGAACAAGAGGGGAGGGGAAGAGAGGTGAAGATACAGTAAGAAGGAATGTGGCTATGGGTCTCTTTCTTGTATTTTAACTTGGAGAACTCAGAATATGTGTGTAATATACAAAGCAGTATTAGCACACTCATTTAACCACATGAATCATTTAGTTCATTGATTATTGATGGTGAAGTTTTACTCTTGCTCTGACTCCTCTCCATGCTTCAATGCATATCTTAACTCCAGGCATGTGATCAGGGTTATAGAAATCAACCAGACTTGGGCAGGTACAATTTCTCTTTTAAGTCATAGAATACCATCTTAAGCCAAAGAAAATGATTTAGCCCTGACTGTTGTGGTTGAGCATAGTCCAGCAAACCAAAGAGTGGTTGGTTTGATTCCTTATCAGGACACTTGCCTGGGTTGCAGACCAGGTCCTGGGTTGGGGGCATTAGAGAGGCAACAGATGGATGTTTCTCTCCTTCTCTTTTTCCTTCCCTCCCCTCTCTCTAAATATAAAGAAATAAAATCTTAAAAAAAAGATTTGTTGTTATTCTAGGTCATTCTTCTCCTCTACTTGCAGACAATGTCCAGTTTACTGCTCTCTGCAAGGTAAAAGTCATTAATTCATATCTCACTCATGCAGACTGAATGTTATTTCACATGGAAATCAGCTGATATTTTTCTCCCTATTTTGTATTAAAGTGTTTGCTAAGAGAAGTAATCATTAAGTCAGATTGCAGGAACCTAATTAAAGGACTAAAGAGAACTGTTTTCAAGCATTTTGGAAGAATTCTGTTATAAACAAATGGTGCACTGATTACAACCCATCCTTATCCAGTCAATTAGGCAGGTTCCCTAAGGGGCATGATTTATAGCGGTTTTTGGATGGTGGGTACTTGACAAGCAAAAAGAAACCCAGAATTTTTTTCAGTACTCTATAATTCAGATTTTACCGACTTAGACTTACGTGCACAGCACAATACCTTATCAAAAATTATTTATTGAACACCTACTGAATAAATTTGAATGAGTTAAAATCCATGAGACCTATGAGGAATGCTTGGTTTCTATTACAAGGGGGACCTTCAGCTTGAGGGTTCCTCATCAGGGTCCTTGGTGGACCATACAATCAATCATCAAAAATCTGCAGTATTTCTCTAGTGTCTGCAAACAGCCCATGTTTCCCAACTCCCTTTACAAATGAGTCAGTCTCCTCAGGTTCTCAGGCTGTAAATGTGGAGAGGATGCATTATTCTAACTTCTCTATGATAAGTCTAACTTCTTCTCTGTCTTAAATTCCACTGCCCTTTAGCTTGGCTGACCTAACTTTCTTTAGTTAGCTTCAGATGTCTGCATTTTTTCCATCAGTGTCCTGCAATTACCCCTGAATGAGAAGGGAAAGTCTCTAACTTTTGTTTTATGCATTTTTTATTATTTTGTCTTTGCTTTTACATTGAAGCCTGAGTTCATTAGAATATAAATTTTTGAGCTGCAAAACAATTTGATCCCTCTTAACTGCCAGAGATAGTGAGACATTTGGTAGGCAGTTTGATTGCCTTTATCACATTCACATAGGCAGCAGGCAATGTCAACCTGATTACAAGAAAGATACCCTACCCAAGGCCCTGGTAATCAAGTGATTCCTGCACGCTTCAGCATGTTAGTTTAAATAAATCTGTGGAGACTAGGCTTGTTTTGTTTGTTTGCCTTCTTTTTTTAGAACAAATCTTTTGGCTTTTTTGTCAGGACTGTGTTAAAACCTAACCCAACATATTTACTGAAGCTGTGAAGTGTGCAAAGAAGCTGCAAGTGAAGATTAGAAGAGATTTCTGAGGAGGGGGTGCAAGGAGGTTGGATTAGGAGATTTTTGTAGTCCCTATGAGGCCCCCAAATTTTACAGTTATGATTCAGACAGAACAATATAGATTCTAACCATGTAGAGCTTAGCAAGCTTCTCATTAAATTGTGCATGACATTATTCTAAGTGCTATGAAGAAACGCAGATAAAGAATCCCAGATTCAACCCTCAAACTATACCTCTCTAGAGAAAATATTGATGCTTGTATATTTGTTTCTGAACTCCTACTCAGTTCACCTTCCTTCTAAATTAAAGCTTCTAGAACCTGATAAAGCAGGAAGAAATTATCACACACATTTTGCTGATAAGAAAATGGAGTTTCAGTCCTCGCTGGTGTGACTCAGTGGATTGAGTGTCAACCTGCAAACCAAAGGGTCGCCAGTTCCATTCCTAAGCAGGGAACATGCCTGGGTTGTGGGCAAGGTCCCCAGTAAGGGGTGCATGAAAGGCAGCCACACAGTGATGTTTCTCTCCCTCTCTTTTTCCCTCCCTTCCTCTCTCTCTAAAAATAAATAAATAAAATCTTTTTAAAAAAGACATTCAGATTGGAAATGAAAAAGTAAAACTATTGGCAATGACATGATCTTGTATATAGAACATCTGAATGAATCCAATAAAAATATTAAAACTAGTAATAATTTCTGCAAGGATATAGGATAAAAAAACAGTGTACAAAAATCAATTGTATTGATATGCACTTTCTATGAGGAGTCTGAATATAACATTAAAATATAATTCCATTTACAAAAGCATAAAAATAATGAAACACCTAGGCATAAACTTAACAAAATAATTGCAAAACCTGTACTCTATAAACTATATTGTTGAAAAATTAAAGATCCCAATAACTGTGAAGACAGCTTATGCATGTCATGTTTATGGATTATAAGACAATACTGTTAAGATAGTACTACTCCCCAAATGTATTTACAAATATAACACAAGCCCTATAAAAATCCAATCTGGCTTTATTTGGAAAAAAATGGCAAACTAATCCTAAATTTCACATGAAAATATACTCTAGAATATCTAAAATGTTCTTGAAAAAAGAAGAAAAAAAATTGAAGGATTCACAGGTGTCGATTATATTGAATTCAAAACTCACTACAAGCTATAGTAATCAAGATAGTGCAGTAATGGCATAAAAATAGACATGTAGGTTAATAAAATATAATAGAGGGTTTAGAAATGAATCTTCAGCCGTGGCTGGTGTGTCTCAGTGGATTCAGTGCTGGCCTGTGAATCACTCGATCACTGGTTTGATTCTCAGTCAGGGCACACACCTGGATTGTGGGCCAGGTCCAGAGTTTGGGGTGTGCAAGAAGCAACCACACACTGATGTTTCTCTCCTCTCTTTCTCCCTCCCTTCTCCTCTCTCTAAAAGTAAATAAATAAAATATTAAAAAAATAAATTTAATATGTATGGTAAATTCACTGTCAGCAAGTGTATCAAAACCATTCAATGAAAAAAGAATAATCATTTCAATTAAGGGTGTTGGGACATTTGGATATTCATATTGAAAAAAGTTAAATTGGACCCATACCTCACACCATATACAAAATTAACTCAATAAACAATAAAAATCTAACTGTCAGTGTGAAAAACTATAAAATTCTTAGAAGATAAGTTTGGAGTAAATTTCATGACATTGGAACAGGCAATAGTTTCTTTTATTTTTTAAAATATATTTTATTGATTATGCTATTAGTTGTCCTATTATCCCCCCTTCATTCCCTTCCACCCTGAACTCCCTCTCCCACCCACATTCCCCCCTTTAGTTCATGTCCATGTGTCA
>JAPYXV010003036.1:0-12617 GCA_028533065.1 Trachops cirrhosus
TTGTCCAGGTGTCCTTTATCGCTGTTCCTGAAAACCCTTCCCCTCCCCACCATTATCCCCTCCCATCTCCCTTCTGGATACTGTCCATTTTTTTTAATTTCAATGTCTCTGGTTCTATTTTGCTCATTTGTTTGTTTTGTTGATTAGGTTCCACTTATAGGTGAGATCATATGGTATTTGTCACTCACCATCTGGCTTATTTCACTAAGCATAATGCTCTCCAGTTCCATTCATGCTGTCGCAAAGGGTAGGAGCTCCTTCTTTCTTTCTGCTGCATAGAATTCCATTGTGTAAATGTACCATAGTTTTTGATCCATTCATTCACTGATGGGCACTTAGGTTGCTTCCAGCACTTGGCTATTGTAAATTGTGCTGCTATGAACACTGGGGTACAGAGGTTCTTTTGGATTGTTATTTCAGGGTTCTTAGGATATAATCCCAGCAGTGGAATTGCTGGGTCAAAAGACAGCTCCACTTTTAGTTTTCTTAGGAAATTCCATACTGTTTTCCATAGTGGCTGCACCAGTCTGCAATCCCACCAAGAGTGCACTAGTGTTCCCTTTTCTCCACATCCTCTCTAACACTTGTTGCTTGTTGCTTTGTTTATGATGGCCATTCTGACCAGTGTGAAGTGGTATCTCATAGTGGTTTTAATTTGCATCTCTCTGATGGTTAGTGATATTGAGCGTCTTTTCATATGTCTCTGGACCCTTTGTATGTCCTCCTTGGAGAAGTGTCTGTTTGAGTCCTTTGCCCATTTTTTAATTGTTTTTTTTGCCTTCCTAGAGTGGAGTCATGTGAGTTCTTTATGTATTTTGGAGACCAAGCCCTTGTCTGAGGTATCATTGGCCAATATGTTTTCCCATACAGTTGGTTCTCTTTTCATTTTAATGATCATATTCTTTAGTTTGGACATATTATTTTGTTTTTTCATCTTCTTGGACTCTCTGTATTGGTTTCTATGCATTAGATAAAACAACCACCACTCCTAGTCTTCAAGGAGGGACATCCTGTAGGAGATAAAATCTATCATGCAATCTTGTCCTAACTCTTCACTGGCCCTCAAAATTCTGTGATGGTCCCAGCAGCCTACATTATTCTTAGTGTTCCCTGTAGTTGAGGGTGTGTCAAGATCTGTCAGTGCAGCAAGGGGGCGGATCACAGTCAGCACCTAGATTCATGCTGATTAAAAGATAGGCCCTCAGGCAGCAGCTTTTAATATACGCAAATAGGACTCTATCCAGGAAAGATCAGAAGATGGGCATTTCTTTCAGTAAACTACTTGGAGATCGGTATTTCTGTCTGCTCCCTCTGCGCTGAGCACTGGAGGGATCGTCTAGTTTGTTTGCTTCAGTTCTGTGGCAGGGCTCCAACCCTGCTTCCCATTAGAAACAGGGGATTAAAAGAGTGGTTCCTTTGGATGGCAGCTGCAAAATCTAGGGCACCAGATGTGTGTATAAGCTCTTTCCAAAGAGAAACCAATGAACTACAGTAAGCTAGACAGAGAACGATACGGCAGTATCTGCCAGCCTCCTTTATCTCCAGGGAGAATCAGAATCAACCTCTAGATGTGAGCTAAATTAGACACCTGAACTGCAGGCAGCAGCTTTTGAAGTATTAAAATAGGACTCTATCCTTGAAAGATGAAAAGATGGACATTTCTCTGTTTCCATAATGCTGAGCCCTAGAGGGATAGCCACAGCAAACCCTTTGAACCCATTACAAACTCTCTTTATGTTCTATAGTCTGCTGGGTCTCATGAACACAACTCCTATTGACTTTCAGAGCTAGGAGTCTGGGGGGCCCATCCCTCACGTGGATTCTTAACATTCGGGGGTTAGATATTTAGTCCAAACTCTTCATGCCTAAGGGAAAGCTGTAAGTTTTAAGTTCATTCCTGATTGCCTGTCACTGTTCCAGGGGTGGGGTTCATGGTGAGACTTTGTCTTAGCCTTTTCTACTCATTTCAGTGTGGGTATTTTCTCGTTTGCTCAATGTGTAGCACTTACTCAGGAATTTCTGAATTTCTTTCAGTGGGAACAGCTTCATGAGTAGCTGTAGATTCAATGTGTCCACGGAAGGAAGTGAGTTCAGGAGCCTCCTATGTCATTGTCTTGGATTGGAACTGCCCCCGACGCTGTCTTAGAGTATTAGTTTTCTGTCAGTTTATTTTAGAAGGAGTAGTAGGGAAGGAGAGAGGAGAGAGAACCTAAATAATCTCAGATAATTTCATTAGACAATTCTAAACACTTCATTTATTTATTTACTTACTTATTTTTATCCTCACCCAACAACATTTTATCACTGCTTTTAGAGACAGAGGAAGGCAGAGAAGAGAGAGAAAGAAACAATGCGAGAGAAAAACACTGATTGGCTGTCTCTTGTACAGGCCTGGCCTGGGAATGAACCTAAAACCTAAGTATGTGCCCTGACAATGAATGGGACCACAACTTCTTGGTTATAGATGATGCTCCAACCAACTGAGCCATACTGGCAAGGGCTCATTAGATAATACTAGAAGGTGGTAAAGAGATGCCCCCAAGAATATGAAAATGAAAGAAAATGTTGCATTCTCAGCACCAACTTAAAATTCTAAAGATCAAAACAGATAAATATGAAAAGTCACCTAAAAGAGAAAAAGAGACTGTTGACTAGAGAAAATTCTTTTTTATTTAGACTGAATTAACCAAAATAGGAATTTGATTAGATATTTGTTGGTAACATCCACCCAAACATTATCTAGGACAGAGATGACCACAGTCACAGACTTCTAAGCTATATGTCCTCATTGACAACATAATGCCTAATTTCAAATATAAACAATGGACTCTGTTGGTCTGACAGTCATTAAATATTTGACATTACTCCTTACTTTGATGCCACAATCAAAATGCTTCTGATTTTGATATGGCTTCTCACAAAAATCTGACAAGAAGAGAATATGCTGATAATGCACATAAAATATATTTTGTTCTATCTAACCTTTTAAATTATCACTGTAAATTAATAAACTAGTATGCTGGTTTTAATACATCAGTCTCATTATAAACTTGAATAATGTGAATCTATATCATGAAAAGTGATTTGTCTCCCCTTGTACTAGAAATCAGATTTCTACATCTAGAAAATTCAGAACTTGGAATTTAATTAAAGTAACCAAAAAAACAAATCTCCTTTGTGAGGCCATTTCAGAAAGCAAGCCAATCCTTTTCCCTGCTGGTAATATTCATTCATCTGGATGCAGCAGAAAGTACAGCAAATAATGCAAGTTGACGCTCTCAACATCCTCCAAACTCCCTTATAGTTTCTTTCTTGTATTACTGAGCCTTGAAACCAAAACAAACAAATAACAAGAAAAAGGCTTTCCTGATTCCTTTATGGGGAAGTGGGATTTGCATCTGACTTTCTCAGGGAACCATCTACCCATATGAGATTTAAAGAAGTCACCAATTTGAGAATCTGGCTGCACAGAAGAGACTGGATTGTTTTTAGGGCACTTCTGAAGATTATATGGTCTAGTGCCCAACATCGTAACTGCCAGCTGGTACTGGGCAGTTCCTAGTACCCAGAATTAGTTTCCAGCTTACTTTTCACCCATGAAATTATATAAGCTGCCCAATAAATCCTTGGATTGTCATAAATCCTTTCTTGCACAAATTAGAGAAAGTATATCCAATTGTCTGAAACTAAGAATCCCAACAAATAAGCTGAAAGATTCAGCATTTTTTATTTCTATAGCTGTAGCTGACGAATTTCAGTCTCACCATCTTGCTACTACCACCAATAGGAATGAGTTAATATTTACTTAGGTGCTTCAAAAACAGTGCCAAGAATTGTGATAAATAATCTATAAATACCCTTATTAAATAATCTGTGTTCCGTGAAAGACCCCTCAGGAAAGGACTGACAAGGAAAATTACAGGTTCACCACGAACCATGACAGGATATAAATCTTAATAAACCAATTCACAGATATGCTATTCTTAGAAGCATTCAGATTAAGATTTTTATTTTAAAAGAGAACAATTAAACTTGGATGTAACTGTTGTTCTTGCTCTTATCAACAATACAGTAATTCAATGTTTTTAAAGTAGCTCACTGACCTCAGGCTGGCAGTTCTAACAAAAACAAATATGGCATAGAAAATTCCTAAATGTTGGCATTTTGACTATACTCTGGCTAGAAAAGTTGTCATACCTGAAGATTGATTTCTGCCTCATAGAAGGTTAGGCACGAGCAGTAATGTCGATCTGAGTCGATATCTGTCAGGACCACCACAAAAAACGTCGGCTGCTTCCGCTCTCTGGACAGCTGCCACCCACTGGGCTGACAAAACTAAATGGGATAAAAAAAATGCCACATTTTAAAAGCACAATAATGAAAATTTATTAGTTACAAATCTCTGAGAAATGTTAAATATCCTCAAATTTTAAAAAATGTCCAGCTGATTTGACATGTTACCTCAGCCAATATAAAAAATAAATCATGTACAGATTCATAATGTAAAACACCTGCACTCATGCGCATACGTATTTTATGAGAGTAGCCTAGATCTTCCACAGATACCACTGATGCCGAGGCCTAGGTCCGCATCCATAGGAACAATGCACCAAAACAAGAGACTTTCCCCCATTAGATGAGATCATAAAAGTAACTTAAAGATAAAATGCTATATCACTGATGGAAAACACAATTATTTTTAAACTCTTTCATTAACCTACAATTCAGTACAATAAAAAGGATATTCTTGTTCAGCAAGACAGACTACAATCTGGGCTATAAAATACACTTTAACAAACTTAAAAGAACAGAAATCATGCAATATATACCCTCAGACCACAGTGGAATTAAACTAGAAATCAAAAACAGAAAGATAGCTGAAAAATCCCAAAATACTTGGAAATTAAACAACACACCTCTAAATAACACATAGGTAAAAGCACAATCTCAAAATTTTTTAAATATTATGAATACATGAAGATAAAAATGCAACCTATCCACATTTGTGGTTCAACAAAAGCATTACTTAGAGGAAAATTTATAGCACTGAATGCATATATTAAAAAAGAAAACTGATCTAAAATCAATAACCTAAGATTCTATCTTAGAAAAGTAGGAAAAAAAGCAAACTAAATCCAAAGAAAGCAAAAAACATTTTTTAAATTAGAACAGAAATTAATGAAATTGACAACAGAAACTCAATAGAGAAAAATCAACCAAACCTATAGCTGGTTCTAAAGCTACAGTAAGCCCAGAAATAGACCAAACTTGACAAAGAAGCAAAGACTATACAGTGGAGAAAAAGACAGTCTTTTCAACAAATGGTACTGGACCAACTAGATATCTACATACAATAATATATTAACACATCTAGACACAGACCTTACACCCTTCACAAAAGTTAACTCCAAGTACATCACACACCAAAATGTAAAACACAAAACAACACTAGCAGATAAATAGGGGGAAATTTGATTCTAGGTTCAAATGACTTTTTAGATATGACATCAAAAGCATGAACCATGAAATAAATAATTGATAAGCTAGACTTTATTAAAATTACAAACTTCTTGTTCCATGAAAGAAACTGTCAAGAAAATAAGATAAGCCAAGGATTGGAGAAAATATTTGTAAAAGACGTATCTGATAATGTACTGTCATCTAAAATATACAAAGAATTCTTAAAACTCAATAAGAAAATGAACAACCCAATTTTAAAAAGGGTAAAGAAAATATACAGAAAGCAATAATTATATGAAAAGATGCTTGATATCGTAAGTCATTAGGAAATTGCAAATAAAAACAGTAAGATACCACTACACACCTATGATAATGGCAGAAATCCACAACACTGATAAAGTTAAACGCTGGCAAGGATGTGAAGCAACAGGAACTCTCATTCATTGCTGACGGGAGTGCAAAACAGGGAAATCACTATGGAAGACAGTGTGGTGGTTTCTTATAAAACTAACCATACTCTTAGCATATGATTAAGCAATTGTGCTCCTTGGTTTTCAACCCAAAGGAGCTGAGAAGAACGTTCACACAAAACGCTACTCATGAATATTTACAGCAATCAATATATACTCCAATAGGTAAATAGAAAAATAAACTGTGGCACACCCACACAGTGGAATATTATTTAGCGCCAAAAAGAAATGAGCTGTCAAGCAATGAGATGGCATGGAGAAAATTTAAATGTGTATTACTTAAGTGAAAAACACCAATTCGAAAGGGCTACATATGGTATGATTTCAACTATATGACATCCTAAAAAATGCAAAACTATGGAGACAGTAGAAATACTAGTGGTTGCCTGCAGTTGGGGGTGTTGTGGAACAGACAGAACACAGGATTTTTAGGGCAGTGGAACTATTCCATATGATACTGTTAATGGTGGATACTATACCAAGAGTGAATTCTAATGTAAATTATGGACTTTTGGTAATAATAATGTGTCAAATCAATGTAGTCATCCATCGAGTGTAACGAATGTACCACTGTGGTGAGGAATACTGACAGCATGGCAAGCTGTGTTTTGGGAGCAGGAGGTGTATGAAAACTCTGTACTTTCTGCTCAGTTTTGCTGTGATGTTAAACTGCTCTAGAAAGCAAAGTCTTTTTTTTACAGAGATATCTTGAAGAAAAAAAAGATTTCATCAGCAGCGTTGTTCAAGAGATAAAACAGAAATAGAAATGAGCTCCCCAACACAGCAGCACCCTGTGCCAGATTACCTTCTGTTATTCTATTTAAAATCTGTTGGTCTGGTAGAATTTCTTATTCTGTAGAGACATTGTGAATGTGATTAATGTTTCTCTCCAAATGTAGTAAATCATCCAAATCTCCTTTTTTTTATGTCTTTTTAGATTGAATCAATGAGGCAATGAAAGGAGAGACAGGTTTTGGAAAAATACGATAGAGGAGAAAGAAAGTTTTATAGACATGATGATAGAAACTAAGGTCAGAACCAAGGGGGTAATAATCATAGTAACTAACATCTACTTTACTGAATTATATGCCAGATGCTATTCTGAGCATTTTGCACATGTTAACTTGTGTAAACTTTCCAAGATTAGTAGCAGGAAAGTCCTAATATTCTACCTTTTATAAAAGAGGAGACTGAGGCACTGAGGGATTAAATAAATTGCTCAAGATTACACAGTTAATCTGCCCTAGCTAGTGTAGCTCTGTGGATTGAATGCAGGCCTGTGAAGCAAAGGGTCACAGGTTCACCTCCCAGCCAGGGTACATGCCTGGGTTGCAGGCTAGGTCCCCAGTACGGGGTATGCCAGAGGCAATCACACATTGATGTTCCTCTCCCTTTCTCCTTCCCTTTCCCTTTCTCTAAAAATAAATAAATAAAAGCTTAAAAAAAGATTATACAGTTAATCTAGTATAACAGTGAATATTATACAGTTAATATTAATGTAACAGATTATGAAAAGTACACTGATGTGTTTACAGATTCCACACCACAACTAACCTTTAAGAAAAAAACTATTTATTAAATTTTGGTGTGGTATTCAAATAAGAGTTTCCACAATTATCTGGAAAGGTTATTAAAATACTCCTCCTCTTTCCAACTGCATATTTGTGGGACCCGATTTTCTTCATACACTTTAACCAAAAAAAAAAAAAAAAAAAAAATTACTGCAAGAGCTTGAAAGTAGAAGCAAATACAAGTATCCAACTATCTTTTATTAGGCCAGTATCAATGATACTATAAAAATATAAAACAATACCACTCTTTTCCTATTTTTATTTTGAAAAATATAGCTATTTTCATTAAAATATGCCATTCAATATGTAATAGTTTATTGTTACATTAAATGTATATATAACTTTAAATTATCTAGTTCTAATTTCTAATACACAAATGAGGAGAGAAAACTACATAAACCAAACTCCTTGAGGATCTTCAATAATTTGTGAGAGTACAGAATGTGCGACTCAAAAGCATGAGAGCTGCTAATCTAGTGAAATGCATGCTAGCATGTAACTAGCCCTGGCTTAAGCTACTTGGGTGGCAGAATGGTATAATCTTGGTAGAACTGAGGAGTTTTATCAAGTGAAACCAAAACCCAGAATTTTTTTCAAAATCTTCTTACTGTTTCTCAACAAACTTCTTTCCTGAATCAAGTACATTTTTCTAAAATGAACTTCAATCAGTTTCAAAATCAGGAAACAGGTGTCTGTGCCTAGGTTATAAAAGAATACACTGATTTATACAGCCTGTATCATCAGTTCAACAAACAACTCTTCTGAGGCAAAGTGAATCCATTCTGGAAATTATAGCAAATAATCTTATTTTCTTTGAGGTCTGTCATTCATTATTATTAGCTGGTCATTAGGCTTGGTAAATACTAGAAAGCTATGACAACTGCATATTTTCACAAAATTTAAATAAAACTATAGTTTTTCAAAAAGGATTAAACTCTTTATCTTAATTCCAAATATATTAAGTTCTCAAATCAAAGGTACCAGTCACAGAGTTCACAGATAACAAAATAACTTTTACAAGCAAATAGATCCATTTACTTATTAGATAAGAAAGCAGATATTTTGCTGCTTAAAACTGGAAAAAGTGACTCTCAATGTGCCCAATTTTCTCAAATGGTTTACACACACACAAAACATAATTCAAAATTACAGAGTAACCAAAAATGTCCATAGCACTACTGGGACTAATTTGAATGACCTCTCAAAGGTGAAATACTATAGAAAGTTCTCTGAGTAACAGTCACCCTTAATATTTTCCAAGACTTTTGTCTACATCTACAAATTTACAGCTTACCAAAACACATTTATTATCCGATTTTCATATAAAAATTAAAGGTGTCCCCTTTTTAAAAAGCCTGTATGAATTCCTTCTTCTAGTAGAAAATAATAAACACCTAACATCCAGAAAGACAATATGAGTTTAGGGAGTAGGACCTCCCTGGTTATTTAAGAGGTCTCGTTTCCCCAAGTTTACAATATAACAGGAATTCTATTAAATTCTGATTTTTAAGAAAGTATTAACAATAAAACTTTTGGGAAATTCCAAGGATCATTTTTCAGATTCAGTAAGTACGGTACTTCTTCAAAACTAAGTTCAATGTGACCACAGCTAAGATAGTAATGGTAATTCATGGTAAGCCTGGTCAGATATTTTTGCTACTAAATTTTTCACAAAGAGGCTGTCAAGATGGTCAATTACACACTGGTTACACATGAGATCCCTTATTTGATACTTAAATTACAGTTACATAAAGGAATTCTTTTATATGCTGCATTTAGAAGTATCATTAGAATCAACTCCATAGGAAAGTCTGATGCTGTATTCTCAAATGAAAATATATTAGGAAATAAACAACAGTTCTTATAATTGAGTTTATACAAAGGTTTTTCAAAGGATGAAAATGTAACTTTAATGTTTCCTTTTTAAATTCACTGTATTATAAGATTAAGAAACAACAAAATTTGGGGTATCGGGAGATGACCCTACTATTTAATAAGGAGTACTCCTCATAGGATTTAGACTTGAAATATAAAAATGGTAGCTGGCTCAATCACTTCAAATCTTCACTGAAAGTATGCTGAGGAAGTAATAAACAATGGGGGAGTGGACACAACAATTCTTGAACCTGAGCTCAAGTCACATTTCTGATAGGAATGTGAGAGAATGTTTAGACAGCTGGAAACTGAGTAGTCACTAAAAGATAGTAAGCAGAATGATAAGCATTAAACAGACAAGATAAAATCAAAATTTTGCTCTCCCCAGTGCCTTTATCGGCAAACAGGAAAAAAACGCAATCGCAGGTGCAAAAGTGTTTGGAATTGACTATCATAACCGGCCTACATTTTGTCCTCCCTTTTCAAGTCACAGAGGAAATACATCTATTTGGAGCAATATTATCAATGAACATACCCTATAAGCTAACTAATAACATTGTTTTTAAACACATGTGTGTTTATGCAACAACTTCTGTTTATGACTACTCCGTTCCACCTGAACCTCGTCATTTCACACAGAACAGGTTCATATGAATTTTACAACATAGCCTTTTCAGTATGTTCTTTGTTTAGCTCCAGTTTTCTTTAAGACCTTGGCATAACCTGAAAGCACATGATACTTCAAGGTTAGAACAGACAGACATTGCTAGACCACACATTAATCCATTACGAATACCACTGCTGTTTACTTCCTTGTTTCTTCAGTTGCCCAAACTTATGAACTAGAACATTTGCCAAATAGGCCACTCATCTGTAAATAAAAGTGCCAATAATCCCTCATATTTGTGAAATACTTTACACATAAGTGTATCCTACAAGACTCATTTACAAATGATGAAATCAATGTATGAGATGTTAAGGTCACATAGCTAGTAACAAAGGCAGGGCTAGAATTGAAGTCTCTATATCTCTAGAAACTGTCTTTTCATGAAATTATCTTAAAAAACTAAGTTCATTACCATGCAACCTTTCCTTATAACATTTATCCCCAGATGTGTATAATATTTACATAAAAGGGGACACATATATATATACATACACACAGTTATGAATCCTGTTTTTCTCTGCATTCTATAACTGTACATTTTCTCACATACTTATGTTTTTAAGAAAATTATTTTTAATGACCAAATATTATATTATCATGCAGGTAGGTATACATAAGTACCATAACTCATACAAGCCCTTATTGTTGGTTGTTTAAGGTGTTTATAGTTTTTTAACAACTAATGCTGCGTTAAACATGGTGTTTTATAAATCTTTCCAGCATGTCTCAATATTTTCTTAGGGAAGAACTGGTTTTGTAAAGCACAATCAAAATGAGCACAAAAATGTTTAATTAGCCTTGAATTCCTTTTAAAGGTTAGGCGACCCCTAAATTATTTTGTTTTGCTAATAGACTTCTAAAGAGGACAGAAAAGAAGTGATAACAAAGAACTGTTACTGTGACAATATTCTGACCAAGAAGCACTGATCTGTAAAATAAAGTAACAGAAACCTTAGGAGACTGAAATCTGTTGCCAAGCCAGGCCATGGTAACGGCAGGTGTGTGCTGACATTACCATATACAGATATTTTCCAAAAGTTCAGAGAAAACACAGTAGTCATAACCCTTTGGAAGAGAAGCCAATTTAAGATCTGGGAAACTCTCCAATGTTCTGTTACCATAAAATAATGGGTATCATATATATGTGCCTAATTTTAGTGGACAGTTTTGATGAAGTATACTTAAAAAAAGACTACTCAAGACTATTTGCTTTAAATGAAGCTCAATGTAAATGGCTCACCTATATTTCTTTTAGTAGAAATTTAGATTCAGCTATTTTATTACTACTATAAAACATACATTGTCCTCATCAGTATAATAAAACTTTTACTATGTATAAGATAATGATTGTGTGCCTAGAGAACCCAAGCAATTTATCAAAACACTGTTTGAATCAATAAGAGGGTAGCTGTGTAGGCAGACTTAACTGCATATAAAAATCAATGGTTTTCTTTGATAGCAGCAATAAGTAGTTAGGAAAAAAAATCCTATTATAATCTTAACAAATTCTCAAAGCCAGAGGATCAGCTAACCTAACCTCTCAAGTTTAAATATTTTGGCATGTCAGTCTCATGAAGAGGCCTACACATAAGGCTTCAAATATAAGATTTCAAGAAGTAAACTCCAAAGAGAAAAATTAACATTTGGAATAGCTTCTAACATTCATGTTTTAAAGAAACACCACTACATCTGATTTACAAATTTAAAACAATTCCAAGATGAAGAGCACAAAACAAAAGTTATTAATGATTTCCAGCTAAGAATGGCAGATGAACAAATGTGTTGATCTCTAAGACCTCTAAAATTACAATTAAAAAAAACACAAACAGCAAAGTAGTATGAAAGAAGGTTAATAACAGCTTTGAAATGTTAAGATCCTGGGAGCAGAAAACTGGTTTACACAACAAATTCCTGGAAGAGATAAGGAATGAGAGACACCAGGTATGTAAGAATGTCACCAAATATGGAAGATCAATCAAACACACAAACAAAAAATTCTGTGGCCATAAAAACAATGTAAGGAGAAGCAGAAAACTGGAAACACAGGAGAATGAAGGATTCAATATCATTAAAAAGAGTTTATATATCAAAGGACATTTACAGAACAAGAGAGACATTAAATTTTTTTAATGTCGACTTCCGGCGAAAATGGAGGCATAGGTAGATGCACTGTGCCTCCTCACACAACCAAGATAGGGACAACAACAATATAGAAACAAAATAACAACCAGAACTGACAGAAAATTGAAGTGTATGGAAGTCGGACACCCAAGGATTTAAAATTAGACATTTTCATCCAGACCGGTAGGAGGGGCGGAGTCGGGCAGCCAGGCGAGGGATGAGGAACAGACAGCTGAGCAACTGGGGTGGCGCGCAAGTCCCCAGCAGGCAGACCCTGGGCGCACAAGCGGCAGTGGCTGGTGGGCCCCGGCCAGGGGGTGGTGACAAGCAGACCCAAAGAGGCGGCCATTGTGGAGCAAGGCACTGTGTACAACTCAGGGTCCCAGCACCTGGAAATAGAGCTTTGGGGCACTGACTGAAAAGAAAGGTCCCACGGGGTGCACAGGCCCACCC
>JAPYXV010003037.1:0-12617 GCA_028533065.1 Trachops cirrhosus
TTCATCATCACCAAGCCCTTATTTTATGAAATGTTAAAGGGACTTATCTAAGAAAAAGAAGATAAAAAACATGTATAGTAAAATGACAGCAAACTCACAACTATCAACAACCACACCTAAAACAAAAACAAAGAGGAACTCAGCAAACAACTAGAACAGGAACAGACACACAGAAATGGAGATCACATGGAGGGTTAGCCACAGGGGAGTTGGAGGAGGAGAGAGGGGGGGAAGGTACGAAGAATAAGTAGCATGGATGGTAGGTAGAAAATGGAGAGGGGGAGGATAAGAATAGTAGGGGAAATGTAGAAGCTAAAGAACTTATGACACATGGACATGAACTAAAAGGGGGGAATGTGCATGGGAGAGGGTGTGCAGAGTGGAGGGGAGTGAACAGGGGAATGGGACAACTGTAATAGCATAATCCATAAAATATATTTTAAAAAGAAAGAAAAGGAACTACTACAAAGGAACATATTTCAATTAAAGTTCACCTGACAACCAATGGGGGGAAAATGGACAAAGGACTTGAACAGGCATTTCTTCAAGGAAGTCATCCAGAGACATATGAAAGGATGCTTAGTATCACTAGCCATCTGAGAGATGCAAAGTAGACCCACAAGGAGATACCACTTCACACCAGTCAGAATGGCCATCGTAAACAAATCAACAAACAACAAGTGTTGGAGAGGATGTGGAGAAAAGGGAACCCTAGTATACGGTTGGTATGATTACATACTGGCACAACCACTATGGAAAACAATATGGAATTTCCTCAGAAAACTAAAAATGGAACTGCTTTTTGACCCAGCAATCCCACTGCTGGGATTATACCCCAAGAACCCTGAAACACCAATCCAAAAGAACCTATGCACCCCAATGTTCATAGCAGCACAATTTACAATAGCCAAGTGATGGGAGGAACCCAAGTGCCCATCAGTAAATGAATGGATCAAAAAACTGTGGTACATTTACACAATGGAATACTATGCTGCAAAAAACTATGGTACATTTGTACAATGGAATTCTATGAAGCAGAAAGAAAGAAGGAGCTCTAACTTTTTGCAACAGCATGGATGGAACTGGAGAGCATTATGCTAAGTGAAATGAGCCAGGTGAGGAACAAGAAATACCATATGATCTCACCTTTAACAGGAAACTGTTAATAATCAACAAAATGAACAAGCAGACAAAGTATAGCCAGAGACTTTGAAATTGAGAACAGGATGACAGTGACCAGAGGGGAGAGGGGAGGGAATTTCAGGGGAAAAGGGTGAAGGGTTTGCAGGAACAATTATAAAGGATATATGGACAGTAACAAGGTGGGGTGGAAACGGTGGAGGGAGGTGGTGAGGGCTGGGATGGTAGGGAGGGGTGGTGGGAAAAGTCAGAAAACTGTACTTGAACAACAATAAAAAATTGTAAAAAGAAGAGATACAAATATACAATCAACATTTGAGAGATATTCAGCTTTACTAGTATTTGCAGAAATGCAAATTAAAACAATAAGGTAACACTATTTTTATTCAAAACATCGGCAAAAAAATTTTGTTAGATTAGATTAGTAGCGTCTAATTCTGACCATTTCTGGGGAGGGGGGCAAATCTCCTCCCAGAATCTATTAAGTATAGAATTAAGCATTTATTAAGAGAAAAGATGATATTAGACACAGCAATACTCAGTAGAAATAACAGTACCAGTAATTAATGATCTGTACATGAGGGTATCTGAAGCAATGCTTTTTGTATTTTCAAATAAAAGTTGAAAACAACCAGAATTATCATGGAGGAATGGTCAAATTATGGTTCATCCATATCAGGGGACATTATATTTTTTAAAAAATTAAGAAAAACCTTTTTTCCTAAAATCAAACAGTGTGTGTTTGATAGTATGAAATTTAGAAAGTACAAATAAGAAATAAGGGGGGGGGATCAGAATTCCAGATCTGGAGAGGTTATCTTGGAGTACATCATTTCAAGTGTTTGTCAGTGTGTGTGACTGTGTGTGTGTGTACGTCGGCATATGTATGTATTCTTGTTTTTCCCATACTTTATTTACAAATAAAAATGTATCACGTTACACAGTATGTTGTAACCTCTTGTTTTCTTCCTTCCCTCGTGAAAATTTTCCACATCAGTATTCATTCTGTAACTTAAATAATCCCTATGTTAGTGTATTTAAGTGCATTCCACCTTCTCATTTTATAAACAGCCTATCTCCAGGATTGCAAACTTTTAAGATGATTTGCCAATTGCCTTCTGGAAAGTTCTGAGTGTTTCCAGAGGCATTTGAGCCAGAGTAGTCAGAATACTTTCCCATCACCTGAGCCTGCTATCTACCCACATCACAGGGGGCTGTGGTCTTCAGAACTTGTAAGACTTGTCTTATCCTGGTTAGTCTCGCAGCCCAACTGAGCCTGTGCTCCAGAAATCCCTGTGCCGTCTCCCTCCCCTCGCAGGATTCCCTCTTTCCCGCCCCGCCCCACGCACTCGACCTCCTCCCCCCACGCTTTCCCGCTGGGCGTTCTGGCCTATGGCAGACGCCAAGAATTAATTAGGGGCGGGGATCAAGGAGCGGCTGTCAGGAGGTCGCCATGTTTCCGTACCGCCCGGAGGACGCGAAGCTAACCGTGGGTCTGGAGAGGTGCTAACAGGGCGGGGCCGCGGCTCAGCTTTGCCGGCCTCACCCGCTCCGGCCCGGCCCGGGACAGGTGGTTGGAGCGCGCCCAGCCTCCGCCAGCTGCGAGTGGGAGGCAGGGAGGGCGGGCCCGCGGCAGTGGCCGCCAGCTGCGAGTGCGAGAGAGTGAGCTCCAGCTCCGGAGCGCCCGGCGAGTAGTCGGAGGCAGCAACCGAGTATCGTGGCGGCCAAAAAAATGCTCCTGTACCGAAGGGCCCCCGCGGGCCCTGGCGCGCCGGGCAGCGGGCTGGCTCGGCCGGGCGGCAGCCCTCAGGCGTTTGGGATCCGTCTGAGCACGGTACGTCAGGGACCCTAGGGGCCTGACGCACTCACGGCCCCCGGGGACGCGGGGGTTGCGCGGGGAGGGCCCGGCGGGCCGAGGCCTCATGCGGGACGGGACCTTCTCTCGCCCCCAGATGAGCCCCCGCTACCTACAGAGCAACTCCAGCAGCCACACGCGACCCTTCAGTGCCATCGCGGAGCTGCTAGGTGAGTGGGGAGGGCGGGCCTGGCCGCGATCGCCCAAGGCAGTGGTGCCAACGTGGTGCCGCAGACGCAAGAGGAATGTGCGGAGCCGCGCAGGGTGGGCCAGGGCTGGAGTGGGGGCGTCGGGAGTGGCCCTGTTCCGCAGGCGGAGGAGGTGGAGGGCTCTCTATCCCGGGACGAGGTTCCTCGAGTAAAGTTGAGGAAACAAGGTGTGTCCAAAGAGTTAGGACTCCTGGGAGGTTTTTCTCTCCATCTAAGGATGTCCCAGTTACTTTAGGATAGCTTAGTTAATAATCGAAAGGACATCGGGCCTCTAGGCAGCTGGGCTCCACAGGGACTCGCTACTGACGAAAGACGCCAAGCTACCAAAGAGTAATTGTAGTGAACACAGGGTCCTGAGGAAAGGTCCGGAAAACGGAGTTCTTTAACTTTGGGGACCAGAGAATCTGGGAATGATGGGACATCTCTGAAGAGATGACACGAGTGCACTTGGCTCCCTGCGACAGCGGAGGGCTGAGTACGTGGTCCATGAGCGCCCTCACACCGCTGGAATGAATACTGACCACTTAACCTCTCCTCTCGTTCCACGGATGTTTGCTTTTAAAGCATTTCCAGTTGATCCCTTGGAAGCAAGTACACCAGCTTTTATAGTAGTGTGCTTAAATACTGTGTGGAAAGCAAAGAAAAGCATTCCTGGATAAAATGCAGCAGCGTATAGACCACACTATAAATGTCACAAAAATACTTAAAGGAGGGAGAGAGATTTATGGGGCAAGGTTTGGTTTCAGAGCTCCCCAAATGAGCCCCAGTTCCTAATTAAACAATCGCTGTGGCTATGCAGTGTGAGTTGTCTTGGGCAAGAAGTCAATGGGCAGCAGGAGGAGATGGTCAGGAGAATAATTTGGAAGGGTGACAGGGAACTTTGATGATCACTTTGACCATAAAACAGAATGCTTACAACAGAATGCTTACAACTGAAGGGGAAAAAATGACAGTGACACCTTCTGAATCCTAGAGAACAAGAACTATATCTTTAAAGTTTTACACCATGCGTTGAGTGAAACTGCACAGTGGAATGAGATCTATGTGCATGTAACTCAAAAAAACAAAAAGAACAGGAGAAAGTAACAATTTGCCTAGTGGAGAATGGGAGACAAATGTGTTTTTCACTCAGCTCAGCTCACAGTGAAGCCATGCAAAACTATCTGTATCTACTGTGTACTAAACTTTATGGGTGATTTGTAATTTTGTATGCATATGACTTTTTTAAATCATTAACTTAACCTAGGCCTGGCCATAAAAATATGTACCCACATGAGTACATATTTTTATAAGTATTTTATAAATACACACACACCCCCCTACACACATATATACAAACACAAAGGTATTAAAACCAAATCACAACTACTTGTGTTCATATTAATAACAGGGAAAAGGGAGACCAAAGTGTTAACTGGTAATCCAAAAGTTTCATTGTAGGTTTTCCTTCAACAGTTTTCTCCATCTGTGCATTAATTTTCTATTGTATCACCCATTGGAAATTTATTGAGTAGTCACTGTGGGCAAGGCCACCATGGTAGGTACAAAAACATATTCCTCTAGTAAGGGAGATAAAATATGTATCAAAAGGTTATGATTTGTGTGACAACAAAATAAAAAGTGACATATCAGTAAAGATATACACATTGATTGCTTTGGGAGTTCAGTTGAGAGAGGGATGACTTCCAGCTTACCAGGAAGGGGAGGGTTAGGAAGAGCTTTGTAAGCACGACATTTGAGCTGAGATTTGAAAGATTAGGACATGTGGATATGGGTGTGGGGAGGGGAGGGCATCCCAGGCAAAAGTAACAACTGCCTGAACAAAGGCATGAAAAACACTGAATAGTTGAGTTTAACAATAGCGTGAAGTTAAAAAATAGTCCAAGCTCTAGATCCTTAGAAAGTTTACAAAGAACTTTCACAAATACATTTTTAACTTTACTCTTTGAGGTAAATAGTATTGTTGTTGTTCTCATCCCACAGATGAGGATACAGAGGCTCAGAGCATTTAATTGACTTTCCCAAGGTTACATGAGTTACATATGTAGTAGGTGGCAGATCCAGGTCTTTTTTACTCCAAGTACCAAGTAGAAGATGAGGTTAGAATGGCCCGGTGGGACCAGGATGTGACTGGGAGGCTTGGATATTTGGCCTTTTAGTCTGAAGCTTTTGGAGCAGGAGAATGTCATGATGTGAGTTGTGCTTCAGGAGTTAATCTTGCAGCAGTGTATAAGATGGATTGGCAAAGAGAGAGACATGATTTTAAAAGACTGCTGAGGAGTTCATCACAATAATCCAGATAAGAAGGAATAAACTCTGTAAACTAAGAAAATGACAGTGGAAATAGAAATAGCAAGATCTGAGAAAGCTTAGGAATGTATAGGATGAGAGAGGGAGGGATAAAAAATGACTTTTGAATTTCAAACTTTTGGTCATTTGAATTCTGATTGTGTGTGTGTGTGTGTGTGTGTGTGTGTGTGTGTGTGTGTGTATGGTTAGAGGAGGAAGAATAGCTTATGTCAGAAGATGATGACCCTAATTTTAGATGAGAGAATACTTTTAGATACTTGTAGGATTTCTGTAGGGCAGCAGCTTTGCCCTGATACTTTTAGGAATCCATGTAGGCCATCCTTCTGGGACAGGAGAAGATGGGAGACTTGTGAAGCACTACCTCAAAGCCATCTCCCCAGGGGGAAATAAGTGGGGGTGGAAGGAGACTTGACTTGGGCTGGTCAACACACAGTACAGTGTACAGATGATGTGTTACAGAATTGTATACCTGAAGCCTATATAATTTTATTAACCAATGTCACCCTAATCAAGTCAGTTCTTTCTAAGAATTTTATTCATTTAATTTTAGAGAGGGAGACAAATATCAATGTGTGGTTGCCTCTCGTGTGCTGTCTACTGGGGACCTGGCCCAC
The DNA here is from genome assembly GCA_028533065.1 of Trachops cirrhosus. Lineage (NCBI taxonomy): Eukaryota > Metazoa > Chordata > Mammalia > Chiroptera > Phyllostomidae > Trachops > Trachops cirrhosus. Next base: position 6,129 of record JAPYXV010003037.1, read on the forward strand.
AACCCAGGCATGTGCCCTGACTGGGAATCGAACTGGGGACCCTGTGGTTCGCAGGCCAGCACTCAATCCACTGAGCCACGCCAGCCAGGGCCAATTCAATTTTTAAAAATTAAAAAAAAAGCTATCTCCCCACTCACCAGCCTGTCTCTTGAGGGAGGCTGTCATGGGACAGCTTCTCATTGCCTTCCAGGTTCTGGTGAGGAATGAGGCTTCAGTTACAATGCTTGTTTTAGAAGATCAGGGAACACGTGGACCAGGTTAGGGAATAAGGTAGATTGCCTGCTATCTGGTTTTTCATGCTCTTCCTAAGTGGTAGGTAAGGAGAAGTAAAGATACTGTCCTCCCACTAAGGGTAGAATGGGCCGGGTTAGAAGAGATGAGTCTCCTTGGGACCTGGTAGCACTTGAGATTGTGTGGACCAGATTAAAGGATAAAGACCTCTCAGGATCTGCTAGTGCAGCTTTTGCCTGAGTAGTGGGAGAGGAGTAGGAACTCTCTCATTATCCTACCTGTTTATGAGGCTGGGTGGGTTGGGCCATGGGAGAAAATAGATTCCCTGCTATCTGGCAGCATAAATTTTTGGAAGGTTAAGCAGCAAGAGATAGGATTGAAATCAGCCATAAGATCAGTGCTTTATTATTGTTATTTCATTTTTTATCTGTTTCATTTATTTATTTGTTTCATCATTTCATTGTTTGAGGCCAAGTGAAAGGTCACTTAAAACTGAAAGTAAGGGCAAAGCTGAATTTAACTGCAGTGACTGCCTCACTGATCTCTTCCCTGCTGCTCCAAGTTTACTCTGGCCTCTTGCATGCTCCTTCCTCTCCTACTTCATCAGCTTCCAGCCAAGGAGATAAAATATCTAGCTGCTCCTGATAGCTACCTTGTAACTCTTAAAGTGCCTCTATTGAAAACTCTTTGGTGTGTTCCTGTAAAGAAGCACCTAGTAAAGTTTGGGCAAAATTTGCAGTAAAGAGGGAAAAAGTAAAAGTGATTTTAGAAAGGGCTGCAAGCTGATTTATTGAATACCCTGCTGTGTGAATACAGAATTGGAATTGGTATGTTACATGTTTGAATCATGAATACTCAAGTGTTAGAAAAAATTTTCTCTACATGCAAAGTTTTTAAAGTAGACATGATGTCCTGTTGGTTGACAAGTTAAAGGTATCATTCTCAATGGCCCTGGCTTTCTGCCAGCAAGAGTGACTGATAGGTCCTAAAACAATTCAAGGCCTGCTTGCCAAGAAGTTTCTTGAAACAATGTAGGCAACTTCAAAATGCTGAATCCTTCTGTCAGTGAAAAAAAAAACTGTTGCTTCTTATACAGAGTAAAACATATATTTCTAATAAAGCCACTCTTGCACATCAAATTTATAATTACTGCCAAAGTTGGCCCACTTGATCTGCCACATAACACAGGGTTTTGGAGCCATTGAGTCCTTAAAGATTGACTCCATCAGACCCTTTAACCCCCTTCTGAGACTATCAGTGATGCTGTACTGCTGTTATGACTCTTTTGGGGTACAATCAGTGACAGTTTTATCACTGAGTCTGGCAACATCATTGTGGCCCTTGATATTAATCTGTGTCTTGTTTTATTTGATGGACATTTCAGACATCCAAGTGGTTATAACCTATACTGTAAATTGTATTGTAAAATTGGTATTTTGAATATGTGTAATACTTCTCTTGCTTGTTAGGGATGTTCCCAGTGGAGAAATCCCACAATTTGAATAGTGGTAATGGGACTAGTATACAGCCAGCTCCCCACTGGATTGCTTAGCCCAGCCACCACGGTATCAGTAAAGCAGTATAGGCTGCTAAGGAAAGGGAAATGGGTGGAAGGGAAGGTCTCAGTCTTGATTAAAGAACTAGTAGAGACAAGAGTGCTTAAGGAACCTATCCAACAGATTGCACGAATTGCCCTCCCACTCAGGCCACTGAGTTGTAATTAGACAGTTGCACCGCATGTATCATCGACTAACAATTGTGTAAACTGGCACCTGTGGCAAAAATATGTGGCCAGTAGACAAAAGCTCCCCCTAGGGTTGTGAACGTGGTGCGTATGTTAGAATATGGTTATATTTGCTGTATTTAGAGTCTTAAATAATTAACCTATTATGAAAAACTAACTCAGGAGGAACTGTGAAACATTCGCTCTGTATTTTTTCTACTTTAATTCTATGTTCTCCATTTAATGAGGGTTGGGCAGCCTCAACTTTAAGACTATTACAGAATACCTAGGCAGAATCACTCTTTCTAAGCAAGCTTGTTACCATCACTAGGATCTAAACAGGAACTTAAGTGTTGTGATTTTAACCTCTAACTCTTTTAATGCCTCCTAGGCTATAAACGGGGATGGTGATAATACCCGTGTTCTTAAAAAAATTTTTTTGAGGGTAAGGGAGGGAGAAAGAGAGAGAGAGACAAACATCCATGTGCGAGAAAAACATCAGTTGGTTGCCTCTCACACACCCCCAAATAGGGACCTGACCCGCCATCCAGGCATGTACTCTGACTGCTGGGAATCAAACCAGTGATCCTGTGGTTTGCAGGCCAGTGCCCAATCCACTGAGCTTCACCAGCCAGGGTACTGTGTTCTTTAACAGAGGAGGATGTAAAAAAAAAGTAGAAAATAAATTTTTCACAAGCAAACTGTAATGTGTGTAATATGCATCTATTTGTAACAAAATTGCAATTTAGCTCTTCTCCAGATCCACCATTTACTGTGTATATTCATGAGCAGTAAAGTGGCTAAAAGACAGGAAGTAGAAGATGAAAACAGAGCAAAATGCTCTGTATACAGGAAGAGTTATTTTTCTCACAGACCTTGAAGATTGAAGGGAGAAAAGCAGTTTGCAGATCAGGCATTAAAATCAGCTTATAACTGCATCTGCCATCATATCTGTTGTTCCCTATATCCTAGTATGTGCACTACCATTAAGGCTTCCTGATCACCTTCTGGGACATCCGTGTGAAGGGAATAAAGGACATTTTCTATGTCTTAGGGGCACTGAACTAGAGATTTTAATAGAATATTAGAAAAAGAGATATATCACAGATTTCTACATTTTACAGATAATGCTGTAGATCCAGATGTGTCTGCCAGGACGGTCTTTATAGATGTTGAGGAAGTCAAGGATCAATTTTGTTTGACCTTTACTGATGATGGATGTGGAATGACGCCTCATAAATTACACCGAATGCTCAGGTAAAAATGTCTTCATTCTTTGTCTCTTGTCTTGAGTTCATGAACAATAGTTAAGGCTTAATGATTTTCTTTAATATTTTACTTTTCCTTTATTCATTCAACAAATATTTATTGAGCATCTATTATGTGCCAGGGTACTGGTTATAAAATAAACACTTTTTGCTCTCACAGAATGTACAGCCTAGCTGGCAATTCAGACAGTTAAGCAGTAATCATAATAAAAATGATAAATATAATGATAGGAAAGTATAGAATGCAATGGGACAAGTCAGCAGGGGGACCCAGTCTAATACAGGAGGTCAGGAAAAGTGTCATAGATGAAGTGATATTTAAACTGAGATCTAAGGGTGAGTAGTAGAATTTAGGTAAAGGACAGGGGGCAGGGGATGAGAGTTCAGGCAAAGAGAAGAGCAAGTGTAAAGATATGAAGGCCATCACTGGTCTGAGACCTTCTCTAATTTATATTCACCTAATTTACTCTTAGATTAGAAGTATTGGAATTGGGATAATCTTTGGATTAAAACTATGAATGAGCCTTGGTATAATCAAGCTCCATGAAAGATAAATAGAAGGCATTTATACATGCAGTCTTTGAAGGTTTTGCAGTAGAATTTCAAAGTCAGGAAATTATCTTTTCCAGCTGCTGAGGATGGTGATATATATAGCAGTTCATCTAATTACTTGAAAAGGTTTGCAATTGAGAATGCAAGTTTGTACTTCATTGTATTCACATGTCACTCAGTGAAAGATGAGTATTTTCTTAACTCTTTCTTTCTCTCTTCCTTTTTTAGCAGATGAGATTGATTGCCTTCCATGTGGCTTCCTGAGCTAGTGTGCGAAGGATGAGTAACAATGGAGGGTTTCAATGGAGGAGGGAAAGGGCTTGAAACTATCGAAATAGAAAACATTCATTTTGTTGTATTTCTCTTTGTAGGTATTCTAATTCTGTAACCCTGTTTGTAGGAAAATCCCTTTGATCCATCAAAGAAATGAAATGAAATTTTGGTGTAACCAATTATAAATTTGGTTATGTTTTACCACTCAGTGGTCTATGTACCTTGTGTACCTTCATAATTAGAAGAATGTTTGAGGACTGTGTCTAGAAGTGATATAAGAATGTGGCCAGTATGTTGGTGAAGTTATGGAGCTGGCCCTATCTTTTAACTTTTATCTCCTAAAATTAATATTTTATATAATGTAAATACAACTTTAGATGGGATGGAATCAAAATATGTATATGTCTAGATCTATATGTATTAGTTTTTTTCTAAATCACTTACCTTCTTACTGACTCCTTCCAGCCACACCTTATACCAATGATGTGGGGGTCACATAGTGGGCTCAGCAGATGTTACCACTTTCCATTTTGCCTGTGGAAGTACATCTGTGAAAGTTGGCCCTTATTTACAAGGCAGGAGAAAGAAGGAGGATGGTTTCAAAATAATTGCAACAATTTTTGTTACAGATTCATTCAATATATTTGTACTGAACACTTATGTGAATGTCAGTGGAGATAAAGTGGTGAACCAAACAGAAGTGGTTCTTGCTCTCAAGGGGCTGACAGTTTAGTGAAAAATATAGAAAAGGATTGACTAGTACTAATACAGCTAAAAAGGCTACCACACCTAGTGGTAATTGCCATGAAGGAAAAGTACAGTTTCTATGAGAGAATATAATGGAGGGATCTGCTCTAATTTATGGACTCCAAGAAGGCTTCCCAGAAGAAATGATGTTGGGGTTGAAATATGGAGGATATGCATTAGTCATTTAAAATTTCATTTCTTTCCTAAGGAAAAAAAGCAGAGCTAAATAGGCAGAAGCCTCTTTAGACATAGCAGGGTTTTTTTGGTATTATCATGTCAAATATGTCTCCCACTAATCTGAGCTGGGAAATTGTTCCTCATATTTAACAATTAATTTTAGAGAATTTTTAATGACCCCTGGTTTATGTATATGTGCTGGATTTTATTTCTGATTTTATCTTAAAACAAACTTGAATCTGTTAGAAGGTCCCATTTATTTAGAAGAGATCATTTAATTCCATCGTAACGTCTACCCAAGGATTACACTTACCACAATTTCTTTTTTTATTTATTTTAAAAAATTTATTTATTTTTAGAGAGGGGAAGAGAAGGAAAAAAAGAGGGAGAGAAACATCAGTGTGTGGTTGCCTCTGGTGTGCCCCATACTGGAGACCTGGCCCACAGCCCAGGCATGTGCCCTGACTGGGAATTGAACTGGCAGCCCTTTGGTTCACAGGTCCATGCTCAGTCCATGGAGCTGTACTAGCCAAGGCTCTTTTTTAAATAATTGAACTTTAGAGGTACCTTTGCAAATTATTATTAAGTATGTTATTTTTTCTTTTATTGGTTTGGAGGCATACTACTTTTATATTTGGAAAAATAATAGAGGTGGTTATACAAAATTATTAGGCCTATAGAAATTCTATTTGATTTGTAACATTTTTATTCTTTTTAAATTGTATTTTTCATTGAATGTTATTTTGTGTTAGTTTTAGGGATACATAGTGGTTAGACAATCATATATTTTACAAAGTGTTCCCACCAAATCGCAGCACCCAGCATACACAGTTGTTTGAATATTACAGGCTATATTTTCTATGCTGTGGTTTATACCCCTGTGACTACTGATTTGTATTTCTCAATCCCTTCACCCTTTTCACTTGCCCAATCCTGCCTGTGTTCTCTGTTTCTATGAGTGTTTCAATTTTCTTTGTTTATTTTGTTCTTTAGATTCCAGATATAAGTGAAATCATATGGTATTTGTCTTGCTCTGACTGACTTATGTTGCTAGCATAACAAAATGGAGCATTTCTATACCTGGAAAAGGATTTTGGGGAGCAAATCCAAGAAAATCTCAGACCCATCTCAGTACCATCCTTATTCAGGTACCATTCAACTTCCTCAATGTCACTGCTCCTACCAGCTCTCTCACTATGCCCTGCCCCGTTACTAACCTCTGTTCTGGGCACGCCCATTTGCAGCTTTTTTTTCCTTTTAAATACATTTTATTGATTATGCTATTACAGTTGTCCCATTTTCCCCCCTTTATTCCCCTCCACCCTGTACTGCCCCCTCCCACCAGCCTTACCCCCCCTTAGTTCATGTCCATGGGTTGTACATTTACGTTCTTTGGTTTCTACATTTCTTTTACTATTCTTAACCTCCCCCTGTCTACTGTGTACCTACCATTTATGCTTCTTATTCCCTGTAACTTTTAGCTGTTCGCCCCCTCCCCCACCCCACTGATAACCCTCC
>JAPYXV010003038.1:0-12616 GCA_028533065.1 Trachops cirrhosus
TCACTGATTATTGTTTCCTTCCTAGTTCTCCTTCCCTGCTGACCTCCTTCTTGAACTTGTACAAGTGTATTCACAGAAACTCTCACTCTAGTCAAAGAAAAATTCATATGCATTCTCAAGCTCTTTATAGAATTTTTTCCCCTTCTAATGTAAAGCAGATCTTGGCTATCAACACCTCTTTTCATCTTCCAGTATTATGGTCTTAGAAGTTTTAATATACTTATACCTCCATATTCCTACTTCCTCATAAAGATTTTTCTACTCTCATACAAAAATTTTTTCTTAACAGCAGTTCATGCACTTTACTGTTTTATACCAAGAATTGCTCATTCATTTATTCAACATTTATTTACTGAGTTCTCCTATGTGTGAGGCACACAAATGCCTGGCCTCACAGAGCCTACAATCTATTTCGAATGAAAGACATTAAGTAATTGTGCTAGGTCAATAAAAACTCTGATTATTTAGCTCACTGTTGCTTTCCACCCTGAACCCTGACAATATTATGATGCTACTTCAACAGTGGCATAGACAACCCAACCTGAAGATCCTTGACACCTTTATTTCTCATAACCATCAGCAAGCAAGCTATTTCCTTTTTCATACTTGGGTCCTTATTACTTGGAATTGTTCTACCATGAGAACAAATTTGAATACATCAATCTCCAACTGTATTTTCCTATCCTTTTGACTTGCATGTTCATGCTCTTAGTATATTCTCTAACTTTTATCAAGGTCCCACCACAGTACATTGATTCTTTAATTTTCTCCAAGTCTACTACCTCTTTGGAAGTCACTTTCTTTCCCATGCTTTCATTTCATGGTAAATCACTTTCAGCACCCTTTTCAGAGTCTTCAAATTCCTTGTACACTTGTCCTTTACAACACCTGATCTTAATTTGATCCAATAATCTCTTCTATCTACCCTTTTTAAAAATTGAGGTAAATTGACAAATGAAATTCACCATATTAAGCATTTTTAAAATATACAATTGACTTTTAGTATGATCACAGTGTTATGCAACCATCACCACTATCTAATTTCAGAATTTTCATTTCTCCCCAAATTCTATACTCATTAAGGAATCACTCTCATTCCCCTTCCCTCCCATACTGTTTCTATGGAGTTGCCTAGTCTAGGCATTCCATATAAATTCAGTCATATGGTATGTGACCTTCTGCGTCTGACTTCTTTAAATTAGCATAATGTTTTGGAGGCTCATCCATGTTGGACCATGTATCAATTCTTCATTCCTTTTAATGGATGAATATTAGTCCATTGTATGGATATAGTATAATTTCTTTTCCCATTCATCAGTTGATAGACATTGGGCTTGCTTCCTCTTTCTGGCTATTTTGAATACTGCTGCTATGAATATTCATGTACAAATTTTTTGTGTAAACATGTTTTCTATTTTCTTGAGTATATGGTAATTCCATGGGAAACTTTTTGAGGAACTACCAAACTGTCTTTCAGTGGCTGTACCATTTTATATTCCCAAAAGCAATGTATGAGGGTTCAAATTGCTCCTATTTTCACCAACACATTGTTTTAATCTTTTTCTTTTATTAGTACAACCATCCTAGTGGATGTCAGGCGGTATCTCACTGCAGGTTTGATATTCAATTCCCTAATGACTAATGATGCTGAACAATTACTCCTATGCTTGTTGGTCATTTGTATATCTTCTTCAGAGGAACATCTATTTGAGTCATCTGCTCATTTAAAAACTTGGGTTTACCTTTCTGTTGTTGAGTTGTAAGGGTTCTTTTCCCAACATTTCCCCAATAATGGGCCTTATCAGATATGGGTTTCAAATATTTTTTTTCATTCTGTAGGTTTCCTTTTCACTTTGATTGTTTCCTTTGATGCACAAAAGTTTTTAATTTTGATGAAGTCTAATTTTTATTTTGATGTATTTTTGGTGCCATATCTAAGTATTGATTACCAAAATCAAAGTGATGAAGAGTTACTCCTATGTTTCCTTCTAAGAATTTTATAGCTTTAGCTCTTATATTTGGGTTTGTTGATCCATTTTGAGTTAATTTTTGCATAAGGTATGAAGTCCTACTTCAATCTTTTGCCTGTGGATATCAAGTTATCCCAGTACTATTTGTTAAAAACTTCTCTCAGTTGATAGTCTTAGTACCCTTGTTGAAAATCAACAGAACCAAGAAGTATGAGTTTATTTCTGAACTTTCAGTTCTATTCCACTGATCTATGTCTATCCTATTCCAGTACCATGTGGCTTTGATTATTTTAGTTTTATAGTAAGGTTTGAAATTAGGAAGTGTGCCTGCTCAATCTCTGTTTTTCATTAAGTTTGTTTTGGCTATTTGGGTTTTATTTTGTTTTGTTTTTGTAATTCCATATAAATTTTAGGATCAGCTTGCCCATTCCTGTAAAAAGGTGGGTGGAATTTTGATATAAATTGCACCTGAATCTATAGATTGATTTGGCGAGCATTATCATTGTGACAATATTAATCCATTAACACTGGATGTCTTTTTATGTATTTAGATCTTTTAAAATTCTGTCAACAATGTTTTGTAGTTTTCCGTGGACAAGGCTTATACCTCATTGTTTAAATCTGTAGATAAGTATTTCATTTTTTATGATGCTATTATAAATTAAATTGATTTCTCAATTTCATTTTAGTATTCATCATTGCTAGTGTATAAAATGTAATTGATTTATGTTAGTCTTGTATCTTGAAACTTTGCTCAGGTAATCAATAAACCCTTTAGGTTCAAATTCCTCTGTGTTTCCAATGCTCCCTTCATTCTGTATTTAACACCTGATCTAGTCCTTTAATTGGTTTTCCTATTTTCAGAGCTCTCAGGTCTATCCTTTACACAAGAAGTTGGTAAACTTTTTCTGTAAAGATCCAGATAGTAATATTTTAGTTTGCTGGCAACACAGTCTCTGCTATAACTAACAACTCTGGCCATGGCATGAAAGCAATTGCAGATAAAATATAAATGAATAGGTGTGGCTGTGTCCCAATAAAACTTTATTTCCAAATATATTTTGCCTGTGGGACACAGTTTGCCAACCCCCACTCTATACTGATATCAACATATTTTTCAAACGCACACCAAATTGTCGTACTTCTCCACCCATCCTGTCAGATCTCATTCTATATCTATCGCCTACAAAATAAAATCCATGTTTAGTGAGTAAAGTCCTTTATGATCTGGCCCTTGACACCCCCTAACTCCAAAAGAGTTAATTTCTCTTCATATGGGAAGGGTAATCTATTTTTAAAGGTTTTTCTTTCTTTTTCATTGAGGCATAACTGACATATAACATTATATTAGTTGCAGGTATACAACATAATGATTCAGTATTTGTATAACTGTGAAATGATCACCACAGTAAGTTAACATCTGTCACTATATATAGTTACAAAGTTTTTATCTTGTGATGAGTTTTAAGATCTACTTTCTTAACAGCTTTCCAATATGCAATATAGTATTGTTAACTATGTCCCCATGCTGTACATTACATCCTCATGACTTATTTTATAATTAGAAGTTTGTACCCTTTGACCCTCTTCACCCATTTTGCCTACTCCTTACTCCCCACCGTTGGGAACCACCAATCTGTTCTCTGAATCTGAGCTCAGTATTTTTGTTTTTGTTTTTAGATTCCACATAATAGTCAACTATTCTACAACTAGCTTTCTATATTCTCACCTTTATCTTTAAGCATTTCAATCACATCTTCTATGAGAGTCACCACTTCTTTGCTGTTCTTTGGATGTTGTAAATTCACCCAAGTCCTGACCTCTTCAGGGAGAATTATCAAGAATTGTTCTAGCACCAACAGTTCTAGGATCTGCTTCTTTGTATGAACCTCTGGTCTTAGCCACTGAAGACAGAGCTCCCAGAGTTGGCTCAGGGCTTCATGAGGCCCAGACACTTCCACGTACTGGAAATGTCTGAACCTTTGACGAGAGGTCTCAGAGTCACAGGTCTCCCTGACTGGGATGGTTTCCTGCTGCCAAGACACATCTGCTCCCAGGACTTCACTTTGTTCGTGTAGAGTCAGGTTTTGAGGTTTTAAGACATCCATCAACTTATTCAGGGTCTGCATCTTCCTAGATACAACTCTCACTTTGTTTGATTTTCTTATCTGATGAATCCAGTAATTTTTAAGCTTGGGCTAAGCATCTGTATACTATATATAGGTGGTGTGATTTGAGACAAGTTATATATCAAAATAAAATTTCCAGAAGTTCCAGGAGTTTCAAATACAAAGCTGACATTCAGGTACCTGAGAAACAAACAAACAAACAAAAACCCACGAATATGACTTATAGATAATGAACATGTATTAACATAATGTTAAAAAATAAAATAGTACAAATACTATTCTTAAAATTACTTAATAATCCATATAATGGATTCTCCTTTTAATTCTTGTTTTCCATCTTTGGAACAGGAAAATATGCTGTCTCTTCCCCCTAACTACTCCAAAAATACAGAGAAAGAAACACAGATAGACATCACACAAAAAAGTGATTAGACATCTCACAAAAAAGTGATAAATTAAATATTCCTTTAATTAAAACAAACTTCATAATTTAACTGCAGTTAGATTTCTCCTATACCAGGTAACAATTCATTTTTGCTTTACAACTAAGTAAAACATTTTCAGGCAGGATAGTCAGGCTATTAAGGTTTCATATTAGAGATGCCTAAAAAAACCTCTTCTTAAGTTCCCAATAATATACCAATAAAGTTATACAAAATGAGAAAAATTGGCATAGCCCTAGAAATTAAGGTAAGAAACTATCATTTAAAAAATACATGAATAAATACAAGAATAATATGAGACTAATAAGAATGAAATGAGCGATTTCATTGTTAGGGATTAAATCAAAAAGTAATTCCCAAATTACAATAATTAAAATTTTTCATTTGTTAGGACTCACAAGGGACCAGTCTGCAATGTCCATAAGGGAAGTCTTAGGCCCAACTAAACAGACTCACAGGACTACCATGGGTCACATTTGGCACCAGTTTATTCATAAGGCTATCGGACAGAAAACAGGTTGTTGGCAGAGTGAGTAACTGGCATTTTTCTTCAGTGGGAGTCCTCATAGAGTATAGCTCAAGTCAAGAGACCCGAATAGGTTGTGTGAAAGCATCTTGATTGAAAAGCCTTCCCCCAGGAGCCAGTATCTCTTCTAACAACTCTGAGCACAGCACTCAGGGTTCTCCAGAGAGCTTTTCTAACTTTAACAGTCATTATGTTCAGAGAAGTATAGATACAGCTTTTTAACCAATTTCCAATACTCCCAGTCTGTATATAATTTACCATTCAAAGGTCTTTTTTATTGTATGCCTCAAGGCCAGTGGTTTTCAGGGGTGATTTTGCCACCAGGGCAATGTCTGGAGACATTTTGGTTGTCACAACTGGGCATTATTACTGGCACCTAGTGGGAGGGGACCAGGAATGCTGCTAACCACCCTATAATATACAGCACTCTATAAAAAAATTATCTAACCCCAAATATCAATAATTACAAGATTAAGAAGCCCTGATGTAGGCAATATATAGTGACTAAGAGTACATACTTTGGATCATCCTGACATGAGGTTAAATCTCAGCTGAAGTTCCTGTATATATGAAATTGAACAAGTTATTTAACCAAAGCTTGAGTTTTCTCAATTATAATATGGCTATAACAATACTTATCTAATTCAATTATAAGGATTAAAAGAACACTCATCTCACTCCTTGGCAGGCAGTAAGCACTCAATATGTGCTTTGTTGAGAGTTTTTACCATAAGAGGATGTTGAATTTTATCAAATTCTTTTTCTGCATCTATTGAGATCATCATATGATTTTTATCTTTCATTTAATTAATGTGTATCACAGTGACTGATCTGTGAATGTAATTGCAAATCATATATCTGATAATGGGTTAACATCCAAAATACATAGAAAACTCATACAACTCAGTAACAAAACAAACAAACAATTCAATTTAAAAAATGGACAGAAGATCTGAATAGCCATTTTTCCAAAGAAGACATACAGATGGACAAGAGGTAAATGAAATGATACTAAACATCATTAATCATCAGGGAAATGCAAATCTAAACCACAGTGAAATATCACCCCACACCTGTGAAAATGGCTATTACCAAAAAGACAAGAGATAACAAGTGTTGATGAAGAAAAGAGACCCTGGGAGTCTAAACTGATGCAGCCATATGAAAAAGAGTATGGAGTTTCCTCAAAAAATTAAAAACAGTGCTACCATATGATTTAGCAATTCCACTTCTGGATATTTAGCTGAAGAACCAGAAAACACTAACTCAAACAGATATATGCATCCCTATGTTCACTGCAGCACTATTTATAAGAGCCAAGATATGAATACAGCCTAAGAGTCCATCAATAAGTGAACAAAGAAATTGTAGTATATATGCAAAATGGAATATTATTCAGCCATAAAAAAGAATGAAATCTTTCCATTTGCAACAACATGGATGGATCTCGAGGGCATTATGCTAAGTGATGTCAGGCAGAGAAAGATAAATACTGTATGATCTCTCTTATATTAGGAATCTAAAAACAAAAACTAAACCAATACAAAAAGCCAATAAAACCAAGCTCATAGATTAAGAGCACAGATTGGTGTTTACCAGAGAAAGCAGGTGGGGAATGAGGGAAATGAGGTTTATTTTTGTTTGTTTTTTTTAAGAGCTAGAAGCAAATGAGCAGAATATAATTTCTCAAGGTTTTCCGCTGTGTCTTGTTGCAATCACATATCCATTTTAAAAAGCACTCAACAGATGACCATATAATATATACAACATTTATGTGTGCCTATTAGTAGATCTAATAGATTGTCGAAAACTTTGTGCACAAAAGTTATTTCCTGACTCCTGACATCCAACACAAACCCCCAAAGCTTAAGAAAAGTCCAGGTTCATTAAAAAAATAAAGTTTCAAGTAGCCCACCTTTGTTTACAGTATACAAAATAAAAAAAATAAAGTTTCAAAGTGACAAAGAGGTATCACTGAGTCCCAGTGAAACAATGAACTGTTGGCCCAGATACTTTAAAAATTAACACAAAGAGAGAAAAGGGGGAAAAGCTCACAGGCAATATGTTGAAAACAAAACAAAACAAGAAAACAAGGAAGCACAAAAATTAAAACATTAAAAATAGAAATAACAAAAACATTTATTGTAACAATAAACATACGGGGTAAAAGTTTAAACTCAACCAGATAAACACTCAAGAGACATCCAAAACAAAAGAACTTCAAAGTTGAAAATAAAAGGATGATTAAAAATATAACAAACAAAGGTAAGCAATAAAATATGCATGAATATATTGAATTAAGTATATATTAAAAGCACAAATGCATTCAAATAGACAAAGAGGAAACTTTAAATGATTAAAGGTACAACTCATAATGAAGTATAACTATTATTAAATGTACCAAAAAAATGTAATTGAAATATATTTATAGCAAAACCCTCTGAAAAGATGAAATTAACAATGACAATAGAAATGGGAGACTACAACTTTCTCAGTCCTTAAAGAAAAAAAACTAAAATTAATTACTAAGATAGTGCATGTAAGTAATATACTTAGTCTGATATATAAACCAAATAGAATGTAGTTTATGGCACTGACAAGAATGCTTACAAAAAAGCTACTTATTAGGCTACAAAAGAAAAAAACCTCCTCAATAAATAGAAATAATATAAAGTGATACAGACCACATATACTACCAAAATGAAAAACAGAATTTATCCAAACAGAGAAAACACTCTCAATTACTTTGAATTTAAATGATGCTTCTAAAAAACAATTCAAATTAAAAGCACTGCTCATCATAATCTAGAGAACAAGCTCAATCTCTACTGTGAAGCAATGTCAAAGCCTTACATATATAATTAAACAAGAATGAGATGAATTAAACATTCAACTCTGTGGGAAAAAGCAACAAAATATACTAGAGATTTATAGGTTACAAATATTAATAATTTACTCAGTATACATAATTATAGAGCTCGGAGGACAAGTAAAGATGATATACTTGCACTCAGGATACAGGACAGGTAAAAGTCAGGAATTTTCAATCTTTTTTATTTCATAGCACACCTCAACTAATTATTAAAATTCTGCGGCACACTAAAAATATATTTTTTGCCAATCTGACAAAAATAGGTATAATTTCGACTCATTCACATCAGATGACTATTGTTGTATTGGCTGTTGTCATTTTTAATCTGACAATCTAAGGGAAATGAGGTCAGTGCCCCAGACTAGAGAGTCAAATATTTCATGTTTTAATCATTCTTGTGACACACCGGTTGAAAATCGCTGGTTTAGGTAATAGAAGGGCCAAGGTTTAACGATAACAGCCAGGAGCTTAAATGGTCTACGATGAATACCAAAATAAACAAAGTCAAGAACTGTTTAAATTTAAACTGAATAGCCGCCTTTGAGGATGACGGCGGGACTCAGCCTGAAGAGTTAAGACGGTGAGCCAAACGCCCTGGGGAAGGGCTCAGTAAAGTGCAGGTGACAGGGATCTGGAAAGTTGCATTAAATAACCAGGTAACACAAATTCAAAGAATTTTACAGTTTCAAGGAATTTGAACAGGGGTTTTGAATGCGGAAAACGTTGTTTTTAATCCAATAGGTTTTAGGTAGGCAGTAGCCTGAGGTTAAGGAGAGCCTTTCAGGTTAGCTCAGAAAAAGAGAAGTAGAAAACAGTTTGGAAATGAATGTCTGAAATAAGAAAGATGCTTGGAGGCTTTAATGTTTTGGGGGTTGTGGTTAGGAATAATTGGGAAAGCAAGGCAAGTTGGAATGAACTTTTCTCCATTTTCTTTCTCAGTTGGCTGATCCAGACACACTTGCTTTTTCCGCGAGGAATCAATACCAGCCATTCCAAAACCAGCTAAGATATATTCCCCAGGTTGAGCCCCCGGAGTCTGCCCCATCACGGAATGGAAGAGACAGCAGCGAGATGAAATTCCTGGTTTAGCAGAACGGCATCTAGAGCCCAGCTGTCCTGCTCCACTCCTTAAACCCTCTTAGCGCTGCTCTCTCACACACTAACTTCCCCCCACAGCCCTCGCCTCCATCCCAGTCAGCTCGCGCCCACCCAGCTTCTCCCGCAGATACTGCGGAGCATACACAGTACTGGAATCCCAGCGACTGCGAACTAGCCGAGGAGACCCGGCATTCCGCGTAGACGCCCCCTTGAGGGACTCCCAATTCCGTGCACCCGCGTCCGGCAGATACCTGCGAACAAGCCTTCCAGCCCCGGCTCTGATCAGGCACCCCCAAGCATCAGTTCCCAGAAAAGCCACGGAAGTCGCCGTCTCGGCTGGCGAAGGGAGTCGGAATTGCCAATCACACCACAAATAGGAAGCCTTGGCCCTTAAACGCCTTAAACGCCCCCGCTGGAGTGGGGCTGGCCGGTCCAGGCCGGACCTAGGTCTTCTAAATGCCAACGCGTGGCCAACGGGTGGCCAACGCGCACCGCCGCGCACGCACACCAGCGTGGAGGGAGCACCCAGAATCCCGCGCGGCCCGGCGGGTCTATAAAGTACACCGAGGTGGGCCGTTCCTAGTCTCGCCTATTTCCCTAGGCCCCGCCTACTTCGTAGACTTACATCCAGCCCTCCAGCCGAGAACAGAGGGATGGAAGCCAGGTTTCTGGAGACTGGTGCCTCAAATTTACGTTGCTAACCCAATCCCATCCAGGAAAATTGGCCAAAATGTTTCTTACCTCCTACCCGCCAGACCCCACCCTCCTAATTTGCTTGAAACTAAAAAAAAGTGCCATAATTTCGACAAAATACCGTCTTGCGTATAACATGGTTTTCATTGATTGATTGATTCACTCCTTCAGTTTTGTATCAAAGTAAAAGAATTGCAGAAGATGGTGAGCTCAGGTTTGGCCTATTGCGTGTGAGATACGTTGTGACATCCAAGAAGCATTGTCTAAATAGCTGGCATCTGAATCTTAGAGGTGTTGGGGACTAAACATATAAAATTTGTATCATTTCTGGGTAGAGGGTAATTGATGCCATGAGTGGGGGTAATATAACATACAGACAGATAGAAAGAGATAGAGAACATAGTAAAAGGAGAGGGAATTGAGCCTCAGAGGAAGAACTCAAAGTAGTTAATCAGGGAAAGGCTCTCAGGGAGGGAGCTATAAATCTAGATTAAGAACTGACCAAGATGTGGAGCTAGAACTTTTTATTTTGTTGCAACCTCCTCTATACCCATTACTATCATAAATGAAATATAAGTATCATTTCAATCATAACCACACTACTATAAGGTACAGGTTGTCATCCCCCAAGTTATTGAAACTAAAAGATGGCACAGCTAAGGTTCAAGCTCAGATCACTTCATACTTCTCCCACAGCTGCTCTCTCAATGCTACAAGATTTAGAAGTAAGATCACAGAATAGTGGAATGATGTTTTCTAAGATTGAGGGTCTGATGTGTGCCATGAATTGTTTGTGACGGGACTGGCCTTTATAAAAGTCGTATTTTACTAGCTAGGAAAAATAAAAATTTGACTTGGAAGTATTGCTAGTAAATTTGCTCAGATATTGTCTTGAGTCAATTAAGAGTGCAAAGACATGGAAAATGCACTATGTAGGAGGGAGAATGATCAGCCTTCCTTTCATACCTCCTGTAGACATGAAGTTTCTGACCAGGTATCTTCAAAGGTCCACTGAAACCCAGATGGTGCTCTCTAATGGAACAAGGGCCATTTCCAGGTTGCAGTCATCTCACAGGACGTCTAGCTATTGTGATGGCACAACTTTGTAAGGTATCCCTCTGCCTCTCCTCTCGACTGAGTTTACTATGATTTGAATGTTGGTGGCTTTGCACATCAGAAGCCATAGAGTCCAGAAGACAGTGAAAATTCATCTTTAACATGCTAAAGGAAATAAACTCTTCAACTCAGAATCCGTCTTACAGCTGCTCTAGGTTAGGAAAACTTAAAGCTGTTTATTGTAATCCCTAGAGAAGCACTAAAATAACATGACTCTTCCCATACAGATAAATGTCTCTGAAGCCATCTGGAACTAGATCCTTAAGATGCATAGAATTGTTTGTTGCAAACTCCATTCCCTTTCATCACCATAAAATTCAGCTCTTCTGATTTATTGGTTCACTTCTCATTAACTAATCTGTCTGCATTTAAAAAAACACACAGAGAAACTTGACCTGACCGAAGCCAACACTTTTCCTAGACCACTTGTATACTCATTCAGCAAATTTGTATTGCGAATCGAATGTGGCAGATACTATAGTGGCAATTGGGAGTATACTAGTAAACACAATCGGATGAGGGCTGTCTTAATGTTGAACAGAAGATTCCGTATGCTAAACTATTGTATCTCTTCACTTAAAGCTCTGTGTTACACACGTCCTCAGAATATTGTGTTGTGTAGATTGTGATGACACCTTTACTAACAACTGGTGTCACACTCTTCAATTTTGCTATTTTATTACATAATACTTTAACTGTACTTGAGGATGAGCATAATTTTATGTTTATTAATCATTTTTATTTCTTTTACTGTAAAAGAAGTGTTTCCTTTGCTAATTTTCTTTAATTGGGTCGTTCGACCTTCTTTTACCCCTTTGTAACGCTCTTAAATATTATGAAAATATTGGCCCTTTGACCTTTGCCTTGGAGATAAGTCTTTTTCCACTTTGTTACTGGACTTTATGGATATTTGTGTCACACATGTGACCTATTATTGCACATGGGCATATTAATCAGTCTTTTTCTTTATGACTTCTGAGTTTTGTGTTAATATTTGGAAGGCCTCTGTTATGAAAAATGCTTTTAAAAATCATTTCTTTTTCTCTAAGATTTTCATAGTTTTGGTTACATAAATGACAATTTCTTTACATCTTGATACACCTAGAGTTTACTTTGATATAAGGAGTGAGATAGGCATCCTTAGTTTTTCCCCCAAATAGTCACTTGGCACCATTTATGAGAGAATTTCCTATCAATTTTAAATGTCTTGTATACAAGATACTAAAAAGATATATGTGCCCCTATGTTCACTGCAGCATTTTTACAATAGCCAGGATATGGAAAGAACTTAACTGTCCTTCAAGTGATGATTGGATAAAGAAGATCTGGAAGGTATGGTCAATGGAATACTACTCAGCCATAAAATGATGAAATATTGCCACTATCAACAACATCAAAGGATCTTGAGAGCATCATGAGAAATGAAATGAGCAAGCAAAGAGCAAGAACCATTTGATTTCACTCAAATTGGGATGTAAAACAAATAGCAAAAACTCCTAGACACAGACAACACTGGTGGATATCAGAGGGGAAGGGGCTTGGGGAGGAAGAAGAGAGTAAATGGGGTCAACTACATGGTGACAGAAGACTAGGCTTTGGGCGGTGGGCACACAATGGAACACACAGATGACGTGTTACAGAATTGTACCCTTGATATGTATACAGTGTTATTAACCAATGTTACCTCCCAAAATCAATGTAAAAACATAAAAAATAAACTCCTACTAAACTGGGTTCAGTTTTATAGTCTCTAGTCTGTCCCTTTTCTG
>JAPYXV010003039.1:0-12616 GCA_028533065.1 Trachops cirrhosus
GCTTAAAGGCTTGTCAATTTTGTTTATGTTTTCAAAGAACCAGCTCCTGGATTCATTGATCCTTAGAATTGTGCTTTTAGTCTCTATGTCTTTTAATTCTGATCTGATCTTGGTTATTTCCTTCCTTCTACTTGCTCTGGGTTGTCTTTGTTGTTGTTCCTCTAGTTCTTGTAGATGTAGAGTTAGGTTTTTTGTTTGAAATGTTTCTATCTTTTTTAGGTAGGCCTGTATCGCTATGAACTTCCCTGTCATGACTGCCTTTGCTGTGTCCCATAAGTTTTGCGTTGTTGTGAGTTCATTTTCGTTTGTTTCCAGAAACTTTTTGATTTCTTCCCTAATTTCATTCTTGACCCATTCATTGTTTAATAGGATGCTATTCAATCTCCATGATTTTGAGTGTTTTGGGTTTTTTCCTTTGGGGTTGGTTGCTAGTTTCAGTCCCTTGTGATCCGAGAATATGCTCGGTATGAATTCAATTTTCTTGAATTTGTTGAGGCTTGTTTTGTGTCCTATCATGTGGTCTATCTTTGAAAATGTTCCATGTGCATTTGAAAAGAATGTGTATTTAGCTTCTTTGGGATGCAGGGCTCTATATATATCAGTTAAGTCCATTTCATCTAGGGCATTGTTCAATGCCATAATACCTTTGTTGGTATTTTGTTTGGAAGACGTGTCCATTTTGACAATGCGGTGTTAAAATCTCCCACTATAATTGTGTTTCTGTCCATATCTTTCTTGAGGTCCTCTAAGATTTTCCTTATGTATTTGGGTGCTCCTATGTTGGGGGCATATATTTTCTCTATGTTTATGTGTTCTTGGTGGATTCTTCCCTGGAGTATTATGAAGTGACCTTCTGGGTCGCTCCTTGTGGCCCTTTTTTGGAAGTCTATTTTGTGTGATATGAGTATTGCTACCCCCGGCTTTTTTTTTCCTGTGCATTTGCTTGGAAAATTTGTTTCTTGCCCTTCACTTTCAGGCTGTGTAGGTCTCTGCTCCTGAGGTGGGTCTCTTGTAGGTAGCATATGTGTGGTTCAGTGTAGCTTCCCTGTAGTTTCTGGTAGCTGATTTTTAGCTCGTTGAGCTTCCAGATAATCATTGCTTTGAACTCAATATCTGGTAGTTATTCAGTTGCCTCTATTTCATTTAGCATTCTTTCTGAGGCTTCCTCCTTTCCCTTCATTTGGGGATTGTTTCTTTGTCTTCTCATTGTTTGTGAGACTCTTCTTTTTAGCCTCAGCTTCTTAAATTGATCTGTTCTGGCTCCCTGGGTTTATGGTGTGATCTTCTGTGGTAGAATACCTGTGAAATTCAGTGGGTCAGTCTCCTTCTGGTATCCAGGTGTTCACCGCTTCCACCTACTCTTTTTTACGATCATTTGGAGGGTGAAACAAAATGGTTTAAGACAGGAAGAGAGTATTCTGTGATATTTACAGTAGAAGCCAGTAGAGAAGAGATAGGAGATCCTTTGGCTATGTATAGTGTTAACTGTGATCTTCCACCCCACTAGTCACTTTTTAGAAAGGATGTAAAGAAGACTCTTGTTGGGAAGGAAAAGATTGTGAGTTGGATCTAGAAAACAGTGAGGTTGTGGGGGGTCAGATTCTGAGGTAGGGTGAGAGTAAAGAGTAGTAAATAGGTGTAGTGTGTGAGAGAATAGAGTTAACCACTATAGTGATAGAGTTCAGGAAACTGAGAAGTGGGCTAAGGTCTGGGATGGGTGTCGTGAAGTAATTACAATTGTATGGAATAGCTATTATTTACAGTAATATTAGAGCAACAATCATATGACAGAATCTAAGAGATCTAGATAACAAGAATAGGAAGTATGGAGCCTTGAGGAGTGTACTAATGGAACACAAATGAAGGACAGTTAATTAGCTATACACTATGAATCAGATAACAGGGGAAACCTATTAAGTGATACATTATAACTAGCCAAGCAAAGAAGACTATACAGAAAGAAGAGGAATATTAAAATTCTATTGCAATAAAAAGTGTAAGAATAATGAAATAATAATACAGATATGCAATTACTTGCAGGTTCAAAAATAAGAAAAAAGCAGAAGATGGAAGGAAGAGATAAATTTGGAAAGAAAGTGAGAAGGATCAACACTAGAAGGAAATAAATAGAAGCATAAGGAATTGATAGATATAAAAATAATAAGAATTAAAAAATAAAATTTACTTAATGAAAAAAAATCAAGCAAGAAAGAAAAAAGAAAACAAAAACCCTTTGTTGGTTTTAAACTGGCCAAACCAGTTTTCCTGGTTTTGCTGGCTGCAGCAGACTTAGGGGCAAATACCATGGCTTTTTTCCCTTCCTGTTCAGAGCTCCGTCAGCCTCTGGCGCACTGTCCCCAGGTCCAGCCGCGTGGGCCCAATGCCTCTGGAAGGGCTCTGAGCACTGGATCTGCGTGCTCCCAAGCACTCCTTCTGGAGCCCACCATGGAGCGCCCGCGCCCCTTCCAGCTTCACGAGTGTGAACTCTGTGGATCCCTAGGGGCATGCAGTTCCCCACCCTGATTGCAAGGCCTGGGCACCGGAGATCCCGCTGAACACCCAGGCCTTTTCCATGCTCATGGCTGTAGGCACCAGGCCTTCCATCAAAAATCACTCTCTCTGAGTTGGGGCGCCGGCACAAGACCCCGCGGTCCCCAGATCCAGCGGCTGGGCCGTGATCTCTCCAGAACAGGTCTGGCGCCTCTCACCTGGGTGGGGGGGTCCGAGTGCTCTTCAGCACTCCCTCTGAAGCTCACTGTGGAGTGCTCTCGCCTTTTCCAGGTTCACAGGTGTGCACTCTGTGGATTCTGAGGGGCTTGAACTTCCCCCAAATTCTCAGCCTGGGCACCAGGGATCCTGAAGAACACCCGTGCTTTTTCTGTGCTCACGGCTGTAGGCACCAGGCCTTCCACCAAACACCACTCTCTCTGGGTTGGGGCGCTGGCGCAAGGCCCGGCTGTCCCTGGTCCCACTGGCTGGGCCGTGATCTCCCCAAAGCCCGCTCCACCGTCCCCCGGGTCAGCACTGCTTAGTTTTTGTTTGGCCAGGGAGGGAGCAGTTTACCCAGCTCCCCCACTCCAAGAACTCTGCGGCAGATCCCCAGACTTAGAGCTTTCCCACTAAGATCAGGAACAAGACAAGGGTGTTCACTTTCACCACTCCTATTCAACATAGTATTGGAAGTCCTAGACACAGCAAACAGTCAAGAAAAAGAAATAAAAGGCATCCAAATTGGAAAGGAGGAAGTAAAACTGTCATTGTTTGCAGATGACATGATAGTGTGCATAGAAAACCCTATAGACTCCACCCAAAAAGTGCTTGACCTAATAAATGAATTTGGCAAAAAAGTGGGATACAAAGTCAATATTCAGAAGTGAAACCATTTTTACACACCAACAATAAAATATCAGAAAGAGAAATCAGGAAAAAGACCCCATTTGATACAGCAACAAGAAAAATAAAGTACCTAGGAATAAACCTACCAAGGATGGAAAAGACCTGTAGTCAGAAAACTATACAATACTGAAGAAAGAAATTAAGGAAGACGCAAACAAATGGAAGCATGTACCGTGTACATGGATTGAAAGAATTAACATCATCAAAATGTCCATACTACCCAAAGCAATTTATAGATTTAATGCAATCCCTATTAAAGTACCAATGGCATACTTCACAGATATAGAACAAATATTTCAGAAATTTATATGGAACCATAAACGACCCCAAATAGCTAAAGCAATTTTGAGAAAGAAGAACAAAGCAGGAGGGATCACAATACCTGATATCAGGCTGTATTACTGGGCCACTGTAGTCAAAACAGCCTGGTACTGGCATAACAACAGACACATAGGCCAATGGAACAGAACAGAGAGCCCAGAAATGAACCAAAATCTCTATGGTCAATTAATATTTGACAAAGGGGGAAGAAGCAAAAAATGGAGCAAAAATAGCCTCTTCAACAAATGTTGTTGGGAGTACTGGACAGCTACCTGCAAAAAAATGAAACTCAATCATCAACTTACACTGTATGCAAAAATAAATTCAAGGTGGATGAAAGGCTTAAATATAAGTCTTGACACCATAAAAGTCCTAGAGGAAAACATTGGCAGGAAAATCTCAGACATTCCACGCAGTAACATCTTCACGGATATGTCCCCTAAAGCAAGGGGCATAAAGGAAAAAATATACAAATGGGACCTCATCAAACTAAAAAGCTTCTACATGGGTAAAGAAAACAGCATTAAAGTGAAAAGGGAACCAACTATAGGGGAAAACATATTTGCCAATGATACCTTGGTCAAGAATTTGATCTCCAAAATATATAAAGAACTCACATGACTCCACTCCAGGAAGACAGAAAAACCAATTAAAAAATGGTCCAAGGTCTTGAACAGACACTTCTCGAAGGAGGACATACAGAGGGCCCAGAGACATATGAAAAGACACTCAGCATCACTAACCATCACTAGAGATGCAAATTAAGACCACAATGAGATACGACCTCACACCCATCAGAATGGCCATCATAAACAAATCAACAAACAAGTGTTGGAGAGGATGTGGAGAAAAGGGAACCCTATTGCACTGTTGGTGGGAATGCAGACTGATGCAACCACTGTGGAAAATAGTATGAAATTTCCTCAGAAAACTAAACATGAAACTGCCTTTTGACCCAGCAATTCTGCTGGTGGGATTATACCCTAAGAGGCCTGAAACACCAATCCAAAAGAATCTATGCACCCCAATGTTCATGGCAGCACAATTTACAATAGCCAAGTGCTGGAAGCAACCTAGGTGCCCATCAGTAAATGAATGGATCAAAAAGCTATGGCACATTTACACAATGGCATACTACAGAGCATAGAGAAAGAAAGAAGGAGCTCCTACTCTTTGTGACAGCAAAGATGGATGGAACTGGAGAGCATTATGCTAAGTGAAATAAGCCAGGCAGTGAGGGACAAATACCATATGATCTCACCTTTAAGTGGAACATAATCAAGAAAAGAAAAACGCAAACAAAATATAACCAGAGACATTGAAATTAAGAACTATCTAACAATAGCTAGAGGGGAGGGGGAGGGGACAGTGGGGAGAAGGGTTTTCAGGAACTACTATAAAGGACTCATGGACAAAACCAAGGGGGAGGGTGGAAGCAAGGGAGGGAGGTGTGTTTGGCTGGGGTGGTGGGGAGTGGTGGGGGAAAAATGCAGACAACTCTAATTCAACAATAAAGTAATTTTAAAAAAGACACCCATTGTGAAATTAATGGGTAAAATGTCTTAAAAGTATATGTATACCTGTATGTGCATATATATATATGTATATATATACACATATATATGTGTGTATATATGTGTGTGTGTGTATATATATATATATATATATATATATACACACACCCACATGTTTATTGCTGCATTATTTACAACTTCCAAGGATGAACCAACCCAAGGGTCTACTGATACACGAATAAAGATGTAGTACATATACACAATGGAATATTAGTCAACCATAAATGAATGAAATCTCACTATTTGCTATTACTAAATGGACCAGCAGGTGACTGGGGGTGGGGATTACCCACTCCCAACAGAAAGGGGCAAGAAGAAGACAGGGTGCAGAGACCTACCAACTGTTCACTGGGCATGAGGAAGGGGGCCAGGGCTGAGCTGGGTGGTGGGCTTCCCCTGTGGAGCTTAGGAAAAGCTTTAGGAGCAGCCTAGTTTGGGAACAAAGCTGCCAGAAACCCGTTCCTCAAAGCCCTGGGTACCCTGATGTGGCAGGCCCTGGGTCTCCCTGCATCAGGCCAAATTTTTGTCTCCGCAACCCACTTTTCTTACAGCCCTCCTGTCCTAAGGGGCTCTGTCAGTGTTTGCTGAGTGATTGAGTGACCTGACATTTTGATCAGGGCCCACAAACCCTAGAGGAGCCTCAAGCACTGTGTGCTGCTGTCCCCTGGTGATGGCTCCTGGGAAAAGTCTCCTGGGCTTGGATGTCTGAATCCCTAAGGGCTCCCAAAGCTGGTTTCTGAGCTAAATTATATAGAAGCTTTCTGTTCCATCCCACTTGACAAGTGGGGAGACCAAGGCTTGCAGGAACACCTAACTTTTTGTGAACCACCCAGGCTTCTGAATCTGAGGCTGAGTTCCTGGTTCCCTAGACTCAGAGACCTTGTCAGTAGAGCACCCAATTAAATTTGAATTTCAGATAAACAAATAATATTTCAACATTCATGTGTCTCATGCAATATTTTATGTCTGATTGAGTATATCTGGCAGCCCTACTTGTTAAACCATGGAGCGGAGCCTGCACAGCTCTGGGGCAGGTCAGGAGCTGGTGAGGCCAGATCATAAGCCACCCTGAGAGCAAGGGCACATGGCCCTCCTAGCAGAGTCACTGCTCATGCCCAAAGACTTTGAGCCTCAGTCCCACTCCAGCCCCCTAAATTCACTCAGCCCTCTCCATCAGGACCACACCCAAGGAAGATCTTGACTCAGGTTCCACCTCAGCAACCCTTGTTCCATCATGACCTGATATTGCTGTGTCCCTGAAGTTGTTCCTGGGAACCTCAAACCAAACTGGAGGGGAGTTGCTCTGGAGTAGGTGGCTGGGCAATGAATGAGACAGCTAGTGCGTGGCTTCAGGAGGGACTCCCACACACTGCATGCCCACCTGCAAGGCTATAACCACGAGCACACAGCATCCAAGCTGCCCCCACTTCCAATGGTTGCAATTCCTGCTCCCCAAGTAAGAAATGAACAAACACTCAAACTCAAGGAGCTAACACAGACCTAGGATGGGAGTTCTCTGGCCTTGCCAGAAGCAACACCAGGGTCAACTGGCCACTAGAAGCCAAAGGGTTCACCTGTGGAGATGGGGAACAGGAAACAAGTTCTAGTGTGAATGTGCTCTGCAGTCAGGACCCTCTTCCTCCATGAGGCATCTCACAGAGTGACAGTTGCATTTCTGAACCAAAAATTGAGACAGGTTTTGACCAAAAAAAAATTGACTTTTTTCTTTTGTGAAATGTATTTATTTGGGATGTCAAGAAGAGGTTTAAGAAATCATATGTTGGACTTCTGGTCAAGATAGAGGCATAGGTAAACACAGTTTTCCTCCTTACAAAACCACATCAAAATTACAGCTTAACTATAGGACAGCCATAACTCAGAACCATCAGAGATCAAGTTGAATGGAAGTCTGACAACTATAAAATTAAAGAAATCAAATCCATCCAGACTGTGAGGAGGGGTGGAAGTACACAATGGGCTGTACCCACACTCACGTGGAGTGGATAAAAATTCAGGAGGTATATATTGGCAGTGAGGAGTCTCAGCCCCCTACCATGCCTTCAGCCCAGGGTTTCATTGCCAGGAAGATAAGTTCCCACAACTTCTGGCTTCAAAAACCACCAGGGAGTGAGTCAGCGGAAGGAACTTCTGGAGTCCCAAATGGTTCCTCTTAAAGAATCAGCACATGGAGCTCAGATATCACTACCTCTGAGATCCATCAACAGGGCAGCAGCTTGAACGGCATGAGTGGCATACAGGGAGGAACTGAAGCATCTGGCATTGAGGTGAGAGCTGGGGACAGCTTTCTCTCAGACAGAAAGGTGGACAGAGGCCACTGTTCCTTTTATTATCCTGTCTCCCACAGAGCCACAGAACCAGCAAGCAGGTACAATACCTGAGACTCCATCAACCTGGCTAACGCTGTTTGTGCCACCCTGGAGATCTCTTGTTGCTCTGCTCCACCCAACTTACCAACTTTTCCATATACATAGATGGTCTTACTCAAGTTTTACAACTTCCTAACTTCTCTCAAACAAGCAATGGCTGGTTTCAGTGAGCCCCCAGCCCCTATACCTCTTACCAAGTGCCACCAGACCTGTCACTACCAGTAGCCACCCTAAGTTCCCAGCTTGGCTTCACCTGGGAACCTCCAAACTCAGCACAAGTAGCAGCCACCTGCAGATGCTTTATAGCGCATGCAGGGTGGTCCTGGGTAAAACACAGGTGGGGGCTGACCTTGGCCTGCACCACCCAGGAAACTCTAGAACCTGTGTACCCAGTGGACAACTACAGACCACATTGGAGCACCACCACCTTACCACTGCACAGTTGATTCTCCATGGAGGGCAGAGTAAGTGACAGCCAGTCCTTGCAGCTGACTGGCCTGGGTAAGTCCCTCCCATTGACCTGTCAAAAGAAATAAAGGCTCATCTACAAGAGGAGGGTATACTCAGCCCACACAAAGGATGCACCTCAAGTACCCATCTTGGGTGATAGGGAAAACTGTGCCACTGGACCCTATAGGACACCTACTATATTAGGCCACAATGCCATGACAGGGAGTCATAGCAGCTCCAGCTAATGCATGGAAACAAACACAGGGAAACTGCCAAAATGAGGAGACAAAGAAATGTGACTGAATGAAAGAACAGATCAAAATCCATAAAAAGAACTAAATAAATGGAGATAGACAATCTATCAATTGCATAGTGTAGAACATCTGTTATAAGGATGGTCAAGGAATTTAGAGAGGACCTCAGCAGCCTAAAAATTTCCAGTCAGAAATGAAAGATACATTAATTGAAATAAATAACAAATTACAGGGAAACAACAGTAGGGTGAAGCCGAGAATCAAATAAATGATTTGGAGCATAAGGAAGCAAAAAACAGCAATCAGAAGAACAAGAAGAAAAAAAGAATTTAAAAAAAAAAAACGAGGATAGCGTAAGCAGCCTCTGGGAAAACTTCAAGGATTCCAACATTTGCATCATTGGTGTTCCAGATGGAGAAGAGAAAGAGCACAAAATTGGGAAAATCTATTTGAAAAGAGTAATGAAAGAAATTTTTCCTGATTTGGTGAAGGAACTAGACATGCAAGTCCAGGAAGCACAGAGAGTCCCAAACAAGATGGCTGCAAAGAGGCCCACTCCAAGACACATCGTAATTAAAATGCCAAAGACTAAAGATAGAAAGAGAATGTTTTTAAAGGGCTGGTGAGCGTCCACAGGTCGTGAACCATCCTTGCAAGCAAGAGTGGTCAAGTGAAGCTTGAATCAAAGTAACTGCTGAGCTAAAGCCAGTCCAAGAGAAAATCTTAAAAGCACTAAGAGAAAAGCAGTTACCTACAGCAGCTGTAGTTACCTACAAAGGAGTTCCTGTAGGACTGTCAGCTGATTTCTGAAAGGAAACTTTGAAAGCTAGAAAGGACTGGCAAGCAATATTCAGTCATGAAAAGCAGGGACCTATAGCCAAGATTGCTCTACCAAGCAAAGCTATTCTTTAGAATCAAAGGGCAGATGAAGAGCTTCCCAGACAAGAAAAATCTGAAGGAGTTCATCATCAACTAAACCATTATTATGTGAAATGTTGAAGGAACTTATTTAAGAAAAACAAGATCAAACTTATGAACCATAAAATGTCAAAAATATGTATGTATCAACAATTGAATCTAAAAAACAAACTAAGCAACCAAGAAGAACAGAGACAGAATCATGGGTATGGAGAACATTTTGATAGTTGCCAGATGGGAAGGAATGTAGGGAAATGGGTGAAGAGGTGAAGAGATTAAAAAGTACAAATAGGTAGTTACAGAATAACCATGGGGATGTAAAGTACAGTATAGGAAATGGAGTAGCTAAAGAACTTATACGCAGGACCCATAGACATGAACAAAGGTAAAGGGGTTGCTAGAGAGAGTATCGGGTGCTGAGTGGAGGGGGGCAAAGGAGGGAAAACTGGGACAACTATAATAACATAATCAATAAAATATAATTTCAAGGTAAAAGAAATCATATGTTAATTAATCAGTTTTGTTACAAAAATAAAATTTTATGAAATCAAAACTTGTGCCATTTGCTCCTATGTGGCTGTCACTGGACATGGGTTGTGGGGCAAGGCCTGTCAGATGCTGAGAGGGGCTAGAAGACAGACAGGTAAACAAAAACAACACTTTATTTCAGGACATACTAAGAGCCATGAAGAAAACAGACTTAGGTGATGTGACTACGGTGTGTTAGGAATGATATTGGTTTTCTATTGCTGCTATAACAAATGACCTCAGATGTAATGGCCTACTCAACAAAGTGTGTGATCTCTGTGGGTAAGAAACCTGAGGCAGGTTCCTCAGGCTTCACTCCTCCCCTGGAAGCTACGAGAGGCCCCATCCCCTGATCATGGGCTGCTGGCAGAGTTCGGTGCTTATGGGAAAGTTCCCTTCGGTGTCTGTGCCAAGCCACTTCCATCTTCCAGGGCCCCCCCCCCAAAAAAAACTTGGTCCATTCATTCAGCCTCAGTTGGTTACCTTGACCCAGGATGGTTGCCAGGTCACCTTTTTTGACCTGTCTCACCATTGTAACCTTAGTTCTGTGACATGTTGCCACCTGATACCCAGCAGTGCTGGGTTGGGGCCTCTGCAGGTACTCCCAAGCAGGGTCAGGGAAGGACTTCCCAATATCTTATTATATTCAAACTCAGATTTGGCTGTTGAGACAGAGCTGGTGGCCACATGGAGAATTGTAAAAGCTTCCAAAAAGGGGTCAACAAGTGCTCCCAGGGCAGGGACAGCCGGGCTGACTGGAATGCTGGGCAGGGCAGGTAGGCAAGCAGAAAAAGAGGCCCTCGGATGGGTTGAAAATGCTATGAAAACCATTAAGGCTTTATCTGAGAATGCCATGAGAATGGCATTATCTGATTTATATTTTTTAGAAATCACTCTGTGATTTGACATTGGAAATGAATTTGAGATGTGCCTTGAGAGCACAGGTACAACCAGGACAGAAGAAGATGGTGAGAAATGTGTTTCTGGTACAGACAGTGGACATTGCAGGTGGCCTGGAGACAGGCAACATGAAGGCAAGAGACCACAGCACACACCTTAAAGGAAACTGTGAATGATGGGACAGGGAAAGGAAAGAGAAAACCTGCCATGGAGAGGGCAGGGCAGGAGGGACAGGGGACCTTCTATGGAGGGGTAGGGCAGGAGGAACAGGGGACCCTGAAAGTAAACAAGGCAGATGAGACAGGGAAATCTAAATGAAGGAAGACCAACAGGAGGCTCAGAGATAAATTACAATTTCTTCTTTTTTCTTTTAGTTTTTTCCTTCCATTTTGTTTATGCTATTACAGTTGTCCCACTTTTTCTACCTTTGCCACCTCCACCCAGCCCCATACCTTTCTCTCTCTCTGTCAGTCCCCATATTGTTGTCCATGTCCATGGGTCATGCATATATGTTCTTTGGCTAATCCCTTTAACATCCTTTTTTAAAGATTTTATTTATTTATTTTTTAGACAGAAGGGAAGGGAAGGAGAATGAGAGATAGAGAAACATCAGTGTGTGGTTGCCCCTTATGTGTCCCCCTACTGGGGACCTGGCCCGAAACCCAGGCATGTGTCATGGACTGGGAATCAAACCAGTGACCCTTTGGTTTTCAGGCCTGCTCCCAATCCACTGAGCTACACCAGCCAGGGCCCCTTTACCATCTTTCATCCAGTCCCCCGTCCATTCTGGCAGCTGTCAGTCTGTTCCATGCATTTATGCTTTTGATTCTATTTTGTTTGTTGGTTTATTGTATTCATTAGATTCCACATATAAGTGAGGTCAGGTGGTATTTATCTTCCACTGACTGGCTTATTTCACTTAGCATAATACTCTCCAACTCCAATCATGCTGTTCCAAAAAGTAAGAGATTTTTCTTTCTTTTTTTCTTTCTTTTTTTTTTTACTGCTGTGTGGTAAACAATTCTATTCTTACACAATTCTATTGTGTAAGTGTACCACAGGTTTTTTTTTTTCTTATTCATTCATTTACTAGTAAGCACTTAGGATGTTTCCTTGGGTACTGTAAATCTTGGCTATTGTAAATAACGCTGCTGTGAACAACGCAGTGCATATATATTTTTTGTATTTCTGTTTTGGGATTCTTAGGGTATATTCCCAGAAACGGATTTGCTGAGTCAAAAGGGAATTCAATTTTTTTTAAATCTCAATTTTTTTTTATTGTTTTTCAAGTACAGCTTTCTGCCTTTCCACCCCCAACCCTCCCCACCACCCCAGCCCTCCCTGCTTCCCTTTCCCATTTTCAGCCCCCCTTGTTGTTGTCCATATGTCCTTTATAATTGTTCTTGTAAATCCTTCACGCTTTTCCCCCTTTATCCCCTCCCCTCTCCCTTCTGGCCACTGTCAGCCTGTTCTCAATTTCAATGTCTTTAGCTATACTTTGCTTACTTGTTCGTTTTGTTGATTAGGTTCCTGTTAATGGTGAGATCATATGGTATTTGTCTTTCGTCGCCTGGCTTATTTCACCTAGCAGAATGGTTCTTTTTATTTTTTAAAAAAATTTTTATTTTAGTTTATTCAGTACAGTTTTTATCCTTTATTCCCATTCCAGCCCACCCACCCATCTCTCCCCTCCTCCCACCCATTTCCAACCCCCCTAGTTTTGTCCATGTGTCCTCTATATTTATTCATGTAAACCCTTCCCTTCTCCCCTGACATTCCCCTGAAGTTCCCTCCCCTCTCCCCTCTGGTCCCTGACTACCTGTCCTCTATTTCAGTGTCTTTTGTTATATTTTACTTGTTTCTTTGTTTTGTTGTTTAGGTTCCTGTT